>JBAHVQ010000338.1:697329-713379 GCA_036872915.1 Nanipora kamurai | reverse complement strand
GGTTAGAGCGTCTCACCGGTCATCAGAAAGTTGCGGGTTCGATTCCCGTCTAGGGCTCAGAAATCGTTTTTCTGAGTGAACGAGCTTGACGGACGTCCTCTAGTCGTTTAAAAGTGGGGGAGATTGTACAGGACTCCAATCTTCCTATTTATTAGGCATATGAACATTATGCTTTTTTTCTTGCTAAAATGCTAATGCTTAATGCTCCAATTTTTCACTAAAATTCATATACAAGGTTGCAATAGTGCTTGAAAATGCTCACATACTAATTATTAAAGAACACAGAACAAAGATTTTTCGTGTTTTTTTATGACATGTTATGCAGTGTGACGTATGCAGGGTGTAATTTACATATCAAACAAATCTTAATATCTCAAGAACAAAGTGAGATATGGAAAAAGTATAAAAGCTGTTATAATTTCAAGAGTTCTTTCAAATAAAACAAAGTAAAATTTTCACTGCATAGACACTTTGGAAAGTTAAGATATTTCCTAACCAGAATGCTGACATTATTCGCAATGCTTTTGCTAAAATGCTCAAAATATTACTAGTATAATGTGCGAAAGCCTAATATTGATGTGTCTGACAGTAGCCAGGTATATTGGCCAGGTACAGTTGTTCTGATTTTAATGTACATGTGCAAACAATAACAATCAGAATACTCAATGAAGTTGAATTTGTGATCAGTATTACTCTAAATTGAATATTTTCTGGTTTATTTTGGTAGTCAATATGTCATAGTTTCTAGTTTTATCACTGGTTTTGTTAAATAGAAGAAGTAACACATACTTCAACCACATCACCAAGAAAAGTACAGCATGCAATGGTATGTTCAAATATCCATAGTAATTCTAATAATTTGAAATGAAGACCTTGTAAAATATTGATGATCTGTTTGCTATTAAATTTGCTGCATATATACATTAACATACTGCCTAGAAATTTCCTCCAAAACTTCAAAACTCACTTTACTGAACACAACTTGTTGAGATATCCAGTGAGGATGTCCCTGTATTCTCCTTTCATTCTGCTGATCACTCAGTAACACCAAACTTAAGATAATGGCTACCTGGTTAATTAGCTGTAATTTGAATTATGATTTGGAATTCAGGAAACCAAGGTTGAGCTTACTGGATCTTGTGAGACTATCTGAAAATTTCTAATGATTACAATAGTTTGAATTTTAGAAGCCATTGGCAGACAAATAGACTCTCATGTTAAAAAGGGCCTCACTAAAACTGCTGGACTATCTTCAAAGGCACATTTTCACAATTCAGAAACCACCAGAAGTTGGTCTGTTCTGTGCTCCATGTTTTAATAACTGTATCTTATATGATCTTTACAGTTAGTACTCAGTAAGGATAAAGTTGGTTACTGATCAATATATCAGTCTGACAGCATAAAGAATCACTGACAAAAAGATTATGGTATCAAAGTTAATGAAAGGCCTGAATTTGATTCTCCGCCAAGCCACTTTATTGTTCATTAACTACCTTATTTTAAGGTATTTCCATACCCTACTTTACAAGATTTAAATGGCAATTACGTAGGTTTATCTATCAATTGCCTTTGTTGTCTCCAGTTATTTTTCAGCCATGCATGAGTCACCTTTGAATCCTTGCCCAACATGTTATCTGAGACTAAAGAAGCCTTTTTCTTCAAATAGCATTTAAACATAAAAAAAGAACTGGAGACTACAGTGATTCAGCTCCAATACTGATCCAAACAAACAAATTAAATACTGAGTGGTCAGTGTGTCTGAAAACAGAGACCTTGGTTGATTAGAAGGTCTAAACAATTTACCAATCAGGCAGCTGACCATCGAGATAAGTTACATTCCCGACACTAGATTATCATTTCCAAAGCCATTTTAATTAGTGGAAATGACAACAAGAGCTCAACACACTGGTTTGTGAGAAACAACCAGACTATAACACCATGAAAACCCTTTCCCAATCACTCAATTACTCCAGAGGATTGGTTACAGAGTTCTTTTGGACCTAACTCTGGACAAAGTGTCAACTTAATAGCGTTTTGTCTGTTCTGTTAAGTAGAGTAAAATGCCCGTAATTAATAATTGGTGGGGTCACTCAAAAAGACAGGATTTTTTTCAATTACCATATTCCAGATTTAGACAAGTCAAAATACAGCACACTTAAGTATATTGATAACTGCTTCAGCTTTGAAGTTTCTTTGTTTAGTGCCATCGGAAAGCCCGCCAAAAGAAGCGCATAATAGTGCATCAACGAAAACTCCGTCAAAGTCAACGAAGGACTTGGAGTTTCTATTTCCTGAAAGGAAGCGGGCTTGACAAGTGCCCGTAGTATTCAAGACTTTAACTTATTAAGTGAATAACTTCTAGAGCAATCGCCAAGAGCAATTATATTGCTCGAGTGTTGAAAGACACTTCCAAACCAAACCCCTTTTTTCCACCTAAACAAGGAGTAACTAAATCTAACAGCATGTCTGCTCAGGAATAAACATTCTTTTTTTCCCTTTTCAAATTAGCTGAGTGAGCGCAGTTCAAAGCCAGCTAATCCCATTTCATTGTAATCCATCATCGGTTCGCATTTTTTCGTTGATACCCAGAGGGTAGAATTAAACTAATTTGCCCCGAATTTTCTTTTCCCTTTATTACGAACTACACGTTTCAGCAGAATTATAATAAATGAGTTTGGTCCACATTTAAACGCAGTAAAGCTAGTGATCAACCGGTTTCTTAGGTTCGAATCAGGCTTAACTACAGGACATTGACATGGCACTTAGTTCGACGTTTAGGACATGACAGAGGCCACTTGCGACGAAGGAAGCTTCAGTCATCGGTCTGTCATACTAGTAGTGTACTTTATAAAACAATATTGGGCAGCACCAAGTTTATACCACCTTGAGGGACAAAACAATAGAGAGCGACGCACGCTAACACCACATGGTATATTTGAATATTCCCCTAACAATTTTAACATTAATAACATGATACAAACATTTCTCAGAACGTCTACACAAACAACTTTATACCTTCTTGACAGTTCCACAACGAATTCAAGACATGATTTAACATGTGATATTAGTGTATTGTGGATAGTGGTGGCAAATTAAAACTAAAAAACGCTCAGACTATCGGTATGAACCACTATTGTTTACATCCACTTAAACAAGCTACTCATTCAGCAGAATTCAACGGAGGTCAGACCTTTCATACTTATTTCAACAATCGACGATACTTTGGTTATAAATTAACAAATTCGGAGTAACTAAATCCTCTAGAATGACTTGTGCGTGCCAAACTTTCGTAACATCTGCCTTACATTAAAGACAATTGCTGTTCAACTTTTGAAAAGGAACTGACCAACGTGCGAATGAGAAAATATGCATATATAATAACCAGTTAAAATTTACTACAAAGTTTATCTCGTCGGTAACAGGTTTTATTAGGCCATAATTTAAGGCAAAGCTCGGCTTTTATAAACCAACCTTTATTTCCACTGCAATTTCGGTCTCATCCAACAGCACCACACGACAGACAACCGTTTGGTTGTCTTGCCCAAAACAAGACATCGCAGCGGTGACAGAAACAAATGCGTTACTTCGAAGCCGGTGTTTATATTCTTGACCGCTCCTTTCCTTGAAGGTAAATTATGTAGGTTTTAGAATACCATCAAGGTGTTTTTAGTACGAAGTTAGCTGATTACTGGGTATCCAATATAGCGCATAATTTGTTATCCTTTTCCAGTTTCTCAATGTTTACGATATTGATTTTACAACACATGCATGTGATGAGTGGTGAAAACCCAAAGCCACTCCGAGTTGACCCTGGTGGAGCCATATATGGTCCGGTTATTGTTCTTACCTTCCATATTTGGGATCAAGGCGGAAGTAAGACGGAAGTTAATAAAATATTATTATAGGAAATAAACAAGTGTGCGGTGAGATTTTCCGACATTGTAGTTTCTGCGGAGTGTAATTCTGAAATCACTTACTCTCAGCTGTAACGAAAGTTCTTTCACCAGTTTACTGATATGTAAAGTAAAAAATCTGAGAATAAACGAGCATGAAGAGTCAATCCAGTTTAAAAATTGGATAAGTCGTATTTTGCCGCATAAGCTGGATCCGAGAAGCCGTGGGAATTATCGGGAAATTAAAATCCGAAATTCAAAAAGAACTTTGTAAGATATCTGGCGATCCGTTCACCCTTTTACCTCCCTCTAATGTTTCTGGGTTATGTCCTCCTGAGACAAAGCAATAAATAATTTGCTGCTAAAAACATAAACTCATGAGCGAAGTAAATCAAAACCTGCTTTTTCATGCCAGCCCATTCATCTAAGTGTTCCACACATGCACAGTTTCATTTGTTTGGTTTTCAGAATTTTTAGTAAACTCTACCGTAAACTTCTGTTATTTTTCTGCTTTCCCCAACTATTTTTCAACTGTTGTCAGTGAAAAAGAATTGGGAAAAGAAAAAAAAAACGAGAATGAAACAATTTATCAAATTTACTCCAGCGTTTTTTTGTTCGTAAGACAAATTTATTTCGGATAAAGTTTAATCCAGCGTATAATTTCTGAAAAAGTTCTACTTGTCTAGATCAGGTCAAACTTTCCAGGCTCAAACATCCTTGAATTTTGCCCCTAGCGCAGAATCACAAGAGATCTGTTTACAAATTTTACACTAATCCAAGATTACGCTAATCCTCTCTCTAAATCAGCTGGGACTTGCCTGAGCCTCGCAGATCAAAAGGCAATCAGGGTTAATCCATTAGAGTTAATCTGCCGGTTTATTTCTCAATCTGAATGTTTTTTTTTGTTGTTGTGGTTTATGTTTTTTTTCTTGTTTGCATTTTAATATTTGCCGAATATTTTTTAAATTTAAGAAAAATTCTGTGAAGGATTTCCAACCTTTCTTAGCAATCGGTGTCTTCACTAACCTCTGGATTAAGCAAACCACACCTTTCTAAGAACTGGGCCTTACTGATTGATTTAACCATAGTTAATATAACCCGATTTAATGGCGCCCAGTTAAACGTTAATCCTATCTACAGCCTACTGTTGATACCTTCATTCTCTTTTCGTCGTGAACCAAAAACCTAAATGAACCTTTGATGATATTATCGATATTCCAACAACGTGGTATGGTAACATCATCATCAACCATAATTAGTAGATAATACTTACAGTACCGGCGAAGGTTATTCAATTTCATCGGTCCACCGTTTTGCTTTGTAGACCAGGATATCTGGAAGGGGAGTTTCGTAACACAACAATTTTGTCTTAATCCCTTCACTGCCAGATTTCTCTCTTCGACAAGTAAAATCGTCTGGCGTTAACCAAAATAAAATAAAGCTGAGTTAGCCAGAGTAAAATAGTAAATGTCCCCTGTGGCAGTGAAGGGATTAATAATAACCTGCACGACTCCCCTGAACAATGGTCCGGCGGCTTCCAAGTCTGCCGGACCGCTGCCATCGGACCTGTTGAATAAGAAGACAGAACAAAAACAGGAAAAAATAATCTAAAAATACAGGTGATGCGACAGTATTTTGAATACTGTATGTGAAATGTATTTAAATAAACAAAGCGGTGTTGATGTTCGGCAACAACAAAACGTGTAATTATAAAAACATGCAGTGACACATTAAAAGCTGCGGTCACTATTATGACTGGCAGATCAAAAAAAATTGCGTCATCCACAGCCTTCGTAAAATATGAAGAGTTAGCATACTCGATCTTACTCGGATCCCAAGGGAGCACAACATATCGTAGGTGTCCCCAGAATCCTTTCCTTCTGTAGAATATCTCGCGAAAATAAAACCGATTGCGCGAAAAAATTCCCGCGAAAATCGAGGCAATTTCGTCATTCTTGTAAATAGGATATGGACTGGAGTAAGTAATTTGACAAGGTAAATATCGAGGATCTCGACTTGCATTTATGTCTAACTGTGGTTGGTGTAACTCTTTTTTGTCTTACTGGATTGTGTTACGATATTTACGACATAAAAAACTGCTCTAAATGGAGGCCAAACGTTGCTTTAACTGCCGCTACGTAAGTTACAAACCAGAAGACTTTGCTCTCCACTCAAACCAACGTCAACCTCTGGACGAGTATATATCGTACAACGGTTTGAAAGCGTTATTTGGCGGACAGAGACCTGCAGTTTGTGCCGATTGTGTATACGACAGGCTTCAGAACTGTCAACGGTGTTCGAGGAAAGCACCTCTCAGTCTCTACAATGTCGAAGAATGGTTCAAGAACAGCAACGAGCGAGTGTGTCAAGACTGTGTCGCCGTGCAAGCCACACAGATGGCATTTAGAAACGGCCTTTTACTGAAGGATACGTTAAACCAGTGCTTTGAATGTTCTGCCTTTAAGACCATCTACTCTTTCCTCTCCCTATATCATATCAGACAGTTTGATGTGGTCTGCAGGGAATGCCACATCCACAAAGACATCGCTCGGTATCGTTTGGAGTTGAATGCGAGGTATACCCAAAACCTGAGCGAGGCGCCGGCTTTGACACAAGTGGATGTAAACACTGTTCATATTTTGAGAAAGCCGTTGGTGTCATATGCTACCGTTTTAAGAAAAGGAACGAATCCTGATGAAGATGGACTGAAACACCATACAACAGCTGTTGACGTTTTGTCCTTGGAATGTCTTCCTAAAGAAGCACCTTCCTTCTTCCAGACCACTATGGATCGTAAGTAACTACGTTTCAAATTACAGAGTACTCGTGCAATCCAGATACTCAGAATTTAAAAAAGCTGGGTGAGAATTAAACAATAATTTTTTCCAGTGAACTTTCGAAGTCCAGTTTGATGGATTTCGTATTGACGTATTATTCAGTACGACACCTGCCCCCCAAAAAATTCGTTTGTTTTTAATTTTTCAGAACGTCGGGTGCCTCATTGCTTGCTCATGTGACAATCGCGCCTTTTATTTTTAGTTAAATACCACTGTCCTCCTGAAGCTATCGCTATCATAGCTCACTCAAATATTTGCTTTGCAATATGTGTGCCGTCTTGCTGTTGTCATGTAAATTAGAGATGTACGTGTCATGGATCGATGTTGTCATGATGTTTTGGCTTCACCGGTAGTTGATCATTCGTCTTGGACCAAGAAACCTGAGAACAAGGGTGCAACTTTCGGAATATACAGGTCAGAATGAGATGGGAAGTGATCAGCTAGAAAAAACCTTCCAGATAATGGCAAAATAAAGGGAAATTTATGTAATGTTAGTTTTCAGCTCAACCCACTCCATTCTTTCCACATGGGGCTCGAATCATTTTACTCTTGTTAATGCAAGAAATTTAACTTTACAAAGAAAGATATCTGGACATTGAAGTCTTAAGCCTTTCAGTCCTATATTTACTGCCTCTCAGTTGAATTAAAAATTAGAATCTTGTTTCATTAGTTGCAGTAGAATTCTGTGGAGGAAGGCCCCCTAATAATCATTATTATTCATTTTTTATTTTACAGTCAGTCCTTAGTCATGCATATCTTTTTTTTATGCTTTTCAAAACCATCGATTCAAGTTCTTACAAGTTCAAGTTCAAAAGTTCTCACAATTTAATCCTGCTTGTAACTTGAAAGTGGAGACATTTGTGTTATTCATATTAACCATATTGACTAATGACAGCCAGCTGTTTGATCTCATGCTTGACAAGACCAATGCAATGTTTTGTAGATCTCGAGATAGTCCCATGATGCTTGTGTTAGTGAACATTGTATAAAATTGCTGTAAAGTACACTGCATATTGATTGGAAAGGCTTACCATATCCAGTTAGACAGGAAAAGGCATTTGGATGGAATATTAATATCATGTTCTCCCTGGCAGGCCTTTGTAGCTTAGTCATTTGATTGCTAGACTAGATTCCTAGGATTGAGATATTGATTCTACATGCCCAGTCGGGTTTTACAGATTACAGTCTCTCCATTATTTTCACTTGTAATTTCTCCTCTCTGTGCCATCATCTGAAAACCAGAGACAGCTGATTTTCATGAAACATATTGTCTATTTTCAAGGCAGACACTTTGAATGGATTCACCATGCTGTTCATGTTTTGCATTTTGGATAGATCTACACCATTTGAATTAACATTGTTAAAGAATAAGAATTTTCGTCCAATAATTCAGATAACATTCAAGCCTGCACTCTTTTTCTTGAATGCATTGTTATGTACCTCAATGATTTACTTAGGTCAAAATTGTGCATGCTCATCAAGCTTATCAGAAGGTTACAGGTTCAATTCCTGCCAGGGGCTCAGGTAACTTTTCGTAGTTGTCAAGCTTGAGGAGCATGCACAATTTCGATCTATAGTAAATACACCAAGCTACCACATGCTGCACAACATCAGCCAATGTGGACGATTAACTTAGCTTTTGGCCAATTCATCTATAAGACATCTGTCAACTTACAATTTACAGGAACAGTAAATTTGACATTAGTTGATTCTCTCATCCCAGACCTTGACAAAAACTGAAATGTCACAAAACTTGGGAAAAACAGCTACCCCTGCCCTGAACCTGGAAACAGTGCTCCATTCAATCAATGGAACCACAAATTTCTGCATTTCCCTTGCAGTTTCAAAACATAGACCCTCATAAAGTGCATAAGGCCATGTCAGTTTCATTATAATAGAACATGAGAGTTTAGGTATAAAGTTTGTTAAAAAGCACTATAGTTCAACAGACAGAGTAATCAATAATAATAATCAATAATCAATATGGTCTCAAAAAAAAAGAAACTATGTGTAAATGTGGGTGGTCTCGGGTTGTTTGACAAAATTCTGCTTAAAACACTTCATTCCTCGTAAATATTGAAAATCCAACACTTTCATAAAATATATACCCTCACACTTTTCTATTTTAAGCTTCGGATCGAAGACAAATTGCAAAAATTATCACATTTCATGATAATGACTTCGAAAACCTCAAATGAAAATTACATTAAGTTCTGCACAAGTTCCGCTGATTTTTATATACTGCGGGCCGGATCGCTCTTGCTCGAGAAATATGCTCGATATTTCGGAAATTAATAAGTTTTTTGCCATGTAAGTAATGAAATACCGGAAAAGCCTCTTGCCTGAATTAAACTTAGTACAGAATTACTCTTGGAACTCAGAGAACACGTAAAATAATCGATAAAACACGTACGGTCTTTCGGCCGCCATTTTGAAAGATTATTATCCCATTCGCAGGCTATGACAGACTATTACGCAACATTATAACGGACTTTCAGACACCAGGACTTGCCTATCGGCACGGCCTCAAAAATTATTACATTGAATGTATCTTCACTATTTTTCTACAGTAAACATTTGCAGAATCGTCTTAGATGCTTTCAAACAGTCTCTTCAGGAACTCGAGGGTAAGACCAGACTCGAGTTGCAGATCCTTCATCAGAATCCAAACATTTGGGAAATAGTCCTAAGAAGCAAGTTAGTTCAAATGTCTCAGAAGTTCTCGACCCAGGCCACAAACCGTACATCATTCGATGAGGCGGAAATACGCTCTGCCTACCTTGGTACATACTGTTGTTCTCATGCAAGCTTAGTGCGTGCCGCAGTGACATCTGGATGTTTTCCACCCTTGACAGAACTTGTTAAGAATGCCAATGAAACAAAGAGGTACTTCTCATTTTTCTGTGTTAGAACAATATAAATAGATAAGTTGATGCAAGTCCTTTTTCATTATTACATTACAAGAATATGTTGTTGTGACATGTTTGTGGAAGTTGATCGTCCAGGTTAGTGTAGTCTTGAGAAAGACTGTTGGTGAAAGTGACTGACGTTTCGACGGCCATAGTGGCGGTCATTTTCAGAGTCAAGCGAAGAGTAAATGTCAGGTTCACCTGTATTGTATCTCACGAACCAGATAAATTTTCATATTAGAAACTGTAGAGGGGACACAGTTTTTGTGGAGTTTTTTCGCTTTTTTCTTCACGGTTTTCTCACGCACACAAAAGTTTCACGCCAATTCTGTGTTTCAGACTTGCTTGTAAACTCCCATAAACTTTCTTCCCCTTGATGTTCTATATTGAGCGCCTCTCCCTTGAGACCTCCTGATGAAATAGCAGTGTGCGTTCTCATTCAATGACATGTCATTAATACCACAAAACGACATGTCATTAATATCATCTAAATCTCTAATATTTTAATTTTCAAGTCCGCTGCATGTCTGCTGTATTGGTGCTGGACCTGGCAGTGAGGTGCTTGGATTGCACGATGTCCTCCCTAGAGATACACAATGGCATCTGCTGGACAACTGCGAACTATGGTCGCATACAGCACGACTGCTGCTCAAGAATATACCGGAGATCAAGTTCAACTACGGTGCCTTCGATATCACGACACGATTTGAACATGGAGACAGCATGATGTTACCCGCTAGTGTTTTCAAGAAGGTAGAGTGTAATTAGATGTTTAACTGTAAAATGTTGCATCTCTCCTTTGTCTTAGTCTCCTTATTGTTTTCCTCCCCTCTCGTCCTGGTCCACTTCCACTACATCTCCTTGTGTATCTCCATCTTCTTCTTACACACTTTCTCCCTCCCTCCCTTCCTCTCCCTCGCTTCCTAACCCTTCTCATCTTCTTCTCCCTCTCCAACTCATTCTGCCATCTCCCTCTTCCCCATATCTCACCTTCCTCCTCCCTCCCTGTCCCACTCGCAATCTCTCCATTTCCCAGCCCATCTCTTTCCCTTCTCCTCTCCCTCCCGCCATCCCTCCCTCTTCTTCCTTATGTATCTCCCTTTCCCTCGGCATAACTCTCTCTCCCTTTTCATTTTCACTTTCCTCTCCCTTCCTTCTCCCTTTTTCTTTCTCTCTCTCTCTCTCTCTCTCTCTCTCTCCATCTCTCTCCATGTCTTTCTCCCTCTCCCATTCCCACTCAGTATCCGTCTTACTCTCCGCCCTCTCTCTCTCTCTCTCTCTCTCTCTCTCTCTCTCTCTCTCTCTCTCTTTCCCTCCTTCCCTTACTCTCTCTCTCTGCATCTTCTTCACCTTATGCCTCTTAAGTTCCTCCTTCCACTTGAACAGAACCAACTCCCATTTTACCTCGCTATTGATTCTTTGTAACACTGCTATCTTATGAGATTTAAAATGCACCGCACTACTTCTGGCATTCTTTAATTATTAGTTTAATTCTTTTTCAGGCGACCTTGTACGCGTTTGTCAAGTTCGTCTCTGCCATCCATTTCTTGAAAAAATCTACGACACGTTTCCGAGAACTACTTAAGTTCACTCCACCCGGCTCAATATTCCTCTTTGTTGACAATGCCCATCACCGTGTCACGAGGTTTATTGAGAACCTTGTGTTCCCGGATGGGATTTACAAGGAACAGAATTCATGTCGGGAAAATGCCTGCTACAAACTGTACACGTGCTACGCTGAGCTTCATCCGACGGTTGAAAGTATGAGATCGCCGTACGTAACCGAACTTGTTAGCCTCGTTAAATACTGGCTTGATCGGTCACCGTTGCTGGACTTCCACGTAAACGTTTTTCTTTTGGTAAAGAAAGCAAACATGGGAAAGGATGCGAAGATTGACCCCTCTTCCGGGAGGTCGTAGAGCCAGGGCTGGACTTCCCAGACGCTGTGAAACGTTCACAAGCTTCACAAAACGTTACGAGAAGTTTCAGTGAAACTTCCGGTCAGCGCGAAAGTCCTTTGCTTGCTGGATGAATTCCTCGACGATAGAATATTAGAACTTCCTAGAAAATACCACATTACGTTGTTGTCCTAGGTTTATGAGCCAACCTCGTAACTTAACCTTACTCGCATTGTAAAATATATTGCGTCAAAAAAAAAAAAAGAAAAATGGCAAATAGAACTAAATGTACAAAAACAGAAGTATTTATCTTAAATTTATTTAAAGAAATTTGAACGTATTGCAGTAATAAATAAACAAATGGTTGTAAATAGTACAGTTAAATGTTTTATTTTGAAAGAAGCCGAAAATTTGAGTATAGTATATGGTCTCATCAGGCATAATCATTGTTGACTGTAACGTTGAAGCCAATCATGTATGAATGTATGGTTCTTATCTGCTAATAACCTTCCTCAATTATTGTAAAATACCAATAAAGCTGAGCAACGTTTCCTCTCTATATCAATTTCATTGATCTTCACAAAGACAAAAGTGACGGAGTTAGAAGATACGGGATAGTATAGCTTATTTCCACTGGCGAAATTTTCCGCACGCATTGGCTTTTTTCTTGTTTCTGATTGGCTCTCAGGGACTCTTTCGTTCCCAAGAGCCAATGAGAAAAAAAAAGTCAATGCTCGCGGAAAATTGTGCAAACGGAAATCGGGCTTTAATGCGGGGGTCCAAGCAAACGGCGTAGAAAGGGGTGGAAAATTGGCCCTGTAAATTTCTGATGGGGGAAACGAAGCAAACCAGTTTCTAAAATACACCTCTTGCCAGTTCCTCAGCCGTTGCCTTGTTTTTGCCACGTTTTTAACCTCTAGGAAACATTTTGAATTGAAGTGGCAAAGATGTGTATTTTATCTTTTAACGTACTTTGGTGGAGTTTGGTAGAAGGTCAAACGCTCGTGGATGTTCTGCCTTTTGCCAAAGAAGTAATTGTTTCATTATTTCAGCAAGTATAGTCTGTACAGCGAACCGTTTACTCCGTTGAGGTAATTGAAAACAACCATCTCAGCAGCAAGTATCAATAATTCAATGTAGCTCTTCTCGTGTGTACGTCCATCTGTATATCGAAGTCTGTCGGTCAAGAAAAGGACGAGAAATGATTCAGCAGATGAACAGGTAACTGGAAGTTGCTTAGCATTTACTTTAGAATAAGAGTAGCTCAGGCCAGGATCAAGTAGAAAGTATTTCCTTGAAGAAAAAACTCAGACTATATATTATCTGCAATTGGCAGTTTCTTTACTGTGTTTCTTCACTGTTATTTGACCTCTACCTTTCTTTCCCTCGGAATGAAACGCTGGATGTATGACGTAATCATGTCGTCGCGCAGGGATTGTAGGACGAAAGAAAACTCGTGGGCCAATCATATTCTCGTAACTTCTTTCCCGATACTTCCCCAGCGTCATCTTGGTTACAGCCTCGAAACCGGTTGTTTGTTCCTGCTCGCTTGCGGGTCGCGAACTATAACTTATATGATTGATCGACTGTCTGGCTCTGGCAGTCTTGCTCCTCGGTTGGATGTTTAGGTTTTTCTGTAAACTGGTCCTTTCTTGGCACGGTTTCTCCAGCTCGATATCCTCTTCTTTTCTGCGGTGTATCTTGTCGTAATAGCTCAGCCTTGAGGCGAAGGGTGGACGAAGGTAAGTCGGTGTCGGCATCCTGTCCACTATGAATGATGATGAGCCGACGGGCCTTTTCTCAAGCCAAACATGTTCTGGAACCTGCCTGTGGCCGTGTAGCACTGATTTTGAATCGTTGCAGAACTTTTGTAGATATTCCGTTTGATAACGATTTCTTAAGAGCTTCTCTGATAGAACAGGATGACTGAAATACAGAGAGGGCATATCTGAGGATCACTTGTAATTGCGCTCGAAAATAACACATTAGTTCTCAGCTTACATAGCAGGTCCTCCGAGTTTCCAAGCTATAAAGTGTAATCAGACAAAACACATGCACAACTCGACAGATTAGATTTCGGCTTCTCCAGCAGCCTTTCTTCAAACAGCTCCTGTTATAATTAAACGTTTCCGAGAGAACTTTTGTTGTTCAATTTCTTGATTCAGCAGTTGCTTGGACTAATTCAATCTTAGGTTGAAACCGAAGGGGAAGCGATGTCTTTCGTTGTACGATTGCCAGCAACGTAAAACAAACATTCAACTGATGGCAACTAATACCGTACGGCTGGTTCATACAAACTCTGTCTCCCAGAAGAAATTTATTTCAGAATGCAAGCTTGCCAGAGAAACGTCCTTTCATGGGTATATATTCAACGCCAACGGACGTCTTCTCGACGAGGTAATTTGAAGTTCATCCCATTCGAGTTTAAGCAAATCGTCTGCGTTGTTGCTAATAGCGACAGATGTAAAATATTCTAATCTTTCCATGACCTTGGCAGATTCCACAGTATGTGGTTGACCAGGTAAACTTCCGTTTACACTTCTGCGATTATTCTTTGTCCTTCCCTGTGAGAGCGTTTAATCTACGACGAAGCACATACTGACTTCTTAATTAAGGGTTGTAAATTAAGGTACGGTTATGAAAGCGTTTGAGCCAAGCTACGGCATTTGACTACAGCTCAAATCTAATGGCTGGCTTTGTCCATTGTTTTTCCTCTTAATACTTCTCCTTGCTAAAATTACAACTCCCAGAATGCTTTTGTAACGTGAATTATTAATCTACAGGGTGTCCCAAAAAAGTGACACTATAGAAATTATCTCATTGTTCTTAAACCGCTCTTAAACGCGCGTGATTAGACACCTGGGAATTTAATGAAATTGTATTTACATTTCAGCATTTTAAAACGTTTTCGCTTCATCCAAATATTTTAACGCCCGAGTCAAGCAAAACGAGTAAATGCGTTTGGCACTGCGGTTACATTCGGTGTTAGGGTAAATTGTGTTACAACAAATACTCGTTGTTCTGTAGTCTGTTCAATTGAACCATTATTGATACTCCAACTGATCGTATGATTTACTTGTAATTTGACTTTTATGGTAATAGGAGTTATTTTGAGTTCCAGAAGCAGAAGTTTATGCACCTGTGGGTTTAGCATAATGCTCAGGCATTCAAATTATAACAATAGGATAATTTCTATAGTGTCACTTTCTTTTGGAACACCCTGTATATCAATAGCATTCATGTTTTCGGGATCCTATGTTGAATAACAGGCTTTGGCTTATTTAACCTGCAGATTAACAATCGAAACTGATAATAGATCATCATGGGACTTGTCAGAATCTAATGCAGTTGCACAGGCACCACAGAGTTCTTTTTAAAGAGGGGTAAAAAGTTATGAGAAGAGTCGACCCCGTAACAACTCTTTCATGGGGCCACTTAATTGCATTTTTGTTTGTTTTTCTTTCTTAATTTTTATTCTTGTCTTGGAACTTTACCAGCTTAAAAAACAAATCGGTGTTGAAAAAAGTAACATTGCCCAAAAAAGTGGGAGACTAATTGCACCCTGCGTCCAAACTGCGTGTTTCCTATTGTATTGGACAGTGCAACTCCTAGTAAATACGAAGTGACTGAAGACATTTCCACGGCCTGAAGACGATGTCTGAAGTACAAAATCTTGGTTTTAATTATCCTAACTACACGAACAGAAATGGGTTTAAAAGGTCTCGATCTTCAAACTGACGGGAAAATATAGTATGACAATGTTGTTGTAAAATGCGACCTACTTTCGTATTTACAACGCAAACAAAATTTAAACCGATACGAATGACCCTGTAGTGCTGACTATCGTAAAGCACCTGCTGCTGGCAGTGTGTTGGGTAAACAGAACTAAAATTCTCTCAAGCTGAGCAGCCGAAGACGTCTCCAGAGTTTGTCGCTTTATATTCAGTAGAAAAAAGACGTTCCAAGGTGATTCTTAGTCTTGTACTTCGTGACAAACGCGGAAAAAAACGCTTTATAATCTGGAATTACATGAAAATTTATACACCATGGTCAGTTGTTTAAAGTTTGGATAGCTTATCCAACGGTTAAGTCCTAACCAATTTTATTCACTATATAGCGAGATATACACTCAACAGAACTATTCGGCAGATAAGAGACCAACTGCATAAATACCACAATGCGTCAGTATACACACATTGCCTCAACTACATTCTTTCAAATTGAATTCATGTTCACCCATTGCGCTAAGCTTTTGTGTTTTCTCGATAGAACTGAAAAGAATGAAGTCGAGGCTATGCGTGTGTACTGATGCATTGTATCATTTGCGCGATTAGTCTGTTGACTTTCGGTCATTCAAAGGATGAACTGCAGGACATTGTTCATTCCTTGGAAGATATCCGCTTATTGAGCTATCCAGGCTTTGAGTAACCGGTCCAAGAAAGATATCAACCTTTCGGGTTGGCAACGATCGTACAACAACCTGAAAATGACAGAGACGATTAACGCTTATTTC
>JBAHVQ010000338.1:675500-694071 GCA_036872915.1 Nanipora kamurai | reverse complement strand
ATTTAATCGAAGATCGAGTTTTTACTATCGAATACTGGTAGAAAAAAAGTCCTTGAATAATACCCAGTCTCCAGCCATTCCTTACTCTCCCAAATAAAAGAAAAAAATCCTCGATAGAACCATGACGAATGTTCTTTTACGTCCTTTAATCACGTAATTTAATTACGTCCTTTACGTGCCTATAATAAAATGCATCATGTCAGCTTATATCATCACTTGCTCCTTTTACCTTAACTCAAAGATGGACGCCCTCCCAGTTTCCTTAGGGTGAGTAAAATGTGAGAGAGTTCCCGCAGGGAGACGACGTAGCGAGAATCTTTCGTGTTCCCACGCGACGAGCTCTTCGGCCAAGTTAACTTTTTTGTGTACCAAGGTAAAATTGACCTCTGGGAACATCTCGCCAACCTAAGCAACGAGAAACTCAGTGTAGCTTTACTGGAAAAGAATAACTTACATACACTTTGGTAAAGAACAGAAGTCCGACCAAGCAGGTGCAATGGAGGTAATTTTGAGTTAAGAAGTAATCAATTAGCCGAGGGTGAGGCTGGTACGCGAAAGTGTTTTCCTGAGGTTTTCGAAGAGATCTAGCGACTAACAAGCAAGGTCTGCGAGAAGAAACCGAAGGCAAATACTCTCCCATACAAACCGAATGAGGTATTTACCATATGGCTTTTTCTGCCTCCGTTCATCGATTTTACACTCTGTATCTTTTTTCTTTACACAGGAAAAAAAAATAAGTTTCATCTCTTACATTGTAGTTTGCAACAATGCAGAGCTATTGTAAAGACTTTGTTAGCCACATTTCCACCTACAGCAAAGTTTCAAATACCGTGAAATCATCAAATTTGCTCCGTAGCTAAACCTGTGCAAATTCGTTTATCAAGTTTGCCGCATCACAAACTCGTGTGTAAAAAAACTAAATGCAAATTTAACTTGGAGTAAATTTGCCAAGAAATTTGCAACGTGTCAAATTTGTGCAAAGCTGCTTTTTCGCCCCGTGTTAGTTCTACGAGGTAGCAGTTTAGGTTTACCTCGGAGTTTGTCATCTGTGTCTTCAATTTGGCTTTCTTTTTTTTATTCTTTATTCATCTAGTTTTCTGCATAAGTCACCGTGGAAAAATCTGACTACTTCATAATCCGTTTGCTGTTAATCCTTTGTAAAACCTACCTGAATCTGGTTTGTTTGTCTTCAAATCAACTCGGAGATTTTCCCGCCAAAACGTGCCAGCCAATACGAAAAACTTATGATTAGGCTACACAACCAATCAGCGCGAGTCATTTTGTCTAGAGCCCGGATGACGAACTCAACCTTGTAATAAAGACACTAACTGCTTACTGAATCGGGACAACGACAAACTAACCTCTTTGAATGCTTCAACAAGTCTGTAACCAGGATTGTTTTCTTTAGGTGGTTTTGAGACATGCATGAACAATTGGTCAGAACCGCCGATACTGTCCAGACAAAGCACGTAGTCCACTCCGTTTAGAACGATGCTGTCTGTAAATGGAAATAATTGTGAGAAGTCAATGTTATACACATTGATTAACTAGGAGGCATGCAGTGCCTGAATGACAAGAAGGTCGTGCTCGAAGTACCTAACGTAACGATTTATCAAAACATCACCTGAAGACGAACTTAAACTTCGAAACGTCTATACTCAGCTGTACAATGAAAAACCATCAAAGGCTCGTCTGATTTAAAAACGTATTTGTACATCACGTTTATGTAATATTTAGGTCCACAATACTTAGGTTCTCTATCGTTAAACCTTTTTAAAAGGTTTATCAATTTAGCTTCTTGTTCTGAAATCAACTCGGAAATTTCCCGTCAAAACGTGCTGGTCTTCATGGAGTGCCTTGCTAGCCAATCCGTGCGCGTCATTTTGCAGACAGACCAGATAACAAGCTGAGTCATACGATAGTTATTACTTGTTTGCATAAATGAACTCCTTTTTAACATGACTAGAGCTCGGGTAGAGTAATATGGTAGATAGCTTCGGAGTTATCCTAATAAACAAGCCAAAAATTGACCTAGTCAGAATTTATTACAACCTTTCTGGTCAACCGTCTCACTTTCTAGACAGGGTACTTTTGATACGAGAAATACTCATCGTGGCTCTTTTTACCTGCATTTTCAGTCTGATCCTCAAGCCATTTCCTTGTTCCCAAATAATTAAACTTCCCTCCACCGGACAGCAAGAACACAATATTATATCTGAATTAATGTATTAAGGCTGACTTAACTGGAATAAAACATGCTACGAGCGTTAACTACTCACAAAAGTTGAATGAAACAAATTAAACTTACATCTTACCATAAATTTCTAATTATCATGGAGTTCGTGCAGTGGAATTCCAAAAACGCTAAACTTGAATTGAAATATCTCCATAAAGAGTAATCTACTTGGGAGTTAAAAGGTTGGTAGGAAAATTTTAACGGTTCGAGCAAAGACCCTTCTTCAGAGAGTGAAAGAAGACTGGCCTTTGCTCGAAACGTTACAAGTTTTCTACATATATTCGGCAATCTACCAACCTCTTAACTTTCTGTGCTGTTTTATATACTGCTAACGCAGCATCCTATATTTTTACATCGTTCTCTACTTGGGAGTTCTGGTTCAACCTTACTAGGATTAAGGGAGAGCCATCAGTCTTCATTATATTGACAACATGTCATTTTCACTTGACTAAATGAATTACACAGACTTTAATTCCGTCAAAATAACTCCACTTAAGCCTCAATCAAACGAGAACGCAAATCTCTGAAAGTTTTAGCTTGTACTGTACTTCGTTTTACCCCAACTTGCGATGACTTGCGTTAGCTTGCGACTCAGCTTGTTCAAATTTCACGTCAATTTGACATGTTTAAAGTGTATATGAAGTGAAAATTAAGTTTTTCTAATATGAAAGAACTCTTGAAATTATAACACAACATCTTTTACGCTTTTTGCATACACCTTTTCGTTCTTGAGATATCAAGGTTTGTTTGATATGTAAATTGCACCTTGCATTCGTCATGGTGTATAATGAGTTAAAGAAATCACGCATATCTTTATTACATCACTAGAAACTTTCTGTTTAGTGTTATAAGGCAAATACACTCACATTCCCAATTGCATGTGACATTGTTCAATTACTTCAACAATACTGCAAATTTTACCACAACTGATTATGCTTCGTGACGTATGCAAGGTGTTATTTGCATATGCCACAAATCTTAATATCTCAAGAACGAAGTGAGATATGGAAAAAGTGTAAAAGATGTTGCGTTATAATTTCAAGAGTTCTTTCATATACGAAAAACTAAATTTTCACTTCATAGGCACTTTAAGGGGCTAATTACATGGAGACTTTTCAGCCCGGGTTCAGGAACAAATAACTTATAAACTGATGTTGCGATTACACGGCAAAAATTTCAGCCTGGTTGACCGGGCTCAAAAATCCCACGTAATCGCAAGACTATTCCAAAATATGAAAATAACATAGACTGTCCCGCAATTTCTGTGTGGATTAACTCTCGATTTCAATTTCAGCCCGGGCTGATATTCTCTAAGTAATCAGCCAGTAAGAGCCATTCTCAATCACACTATGAACAGAATATCTCCGAGAAAAACAGGACAAGGTCACTGATGAAGGTCACTGACCTATAATAACTTCGGATCTAGATAAAGTGCAGAACGTGCGGGCGACTTGTGCCACTGTGTGACTGGTGCCATCGCAAGTCGTCGTAAGTAAACTTGTGTTAACCTGCATTCTAATTTGGTAAGGGTCTAAAGCCCAATCAAACGAGAAAGCAAATAACCGCAAGTTTTAGCTTGTGCTTCATTTGACAGCCAACCTGCGATAACTTGCGTCGGCTTGTGTTGGCTTGCGACTTATTTCAACTTGTTCAAATTTCGAGTCAAATTTGAGTACTTCAATTTTTTAGTTATTATCCCTTTCCCGGCAGTGCCTCTCCCCTTGACGAGTAAAATTGTCTGGTATTAACCAAAGTAAAATAATAAAAGTCCGACACTGTCGGGAAAGAGTTAAGAGCCATTCTCAAACAGTTTATGAACGCAAAAACTGAAACGACAACAGGGAAGGATACGGATGAGCTTTTTACACTCGTTACTTTACCGTAATAACATTGGGAACTAGCAGACGTGCAGAACTTGCGGTGATTTGAGCCACAGTTTGAATGGTGGCATTGCAAGTCGTCGCAGGTTAACCTGAATTCTCGTTTGACAAGGGCTTTAGAGAAGAAATCGTTCAGCACTACAAGAAGAATAAACGCTACTTCAAGAACATAACAGCGCACTACATTGGAAAACTGAAGACTATGCAAACGTTTCATGTATTTAAAAGGATACCTTGCTTTGGTTGTTTCGTCAGAATATAGCCTGATAAAAAAAGATAACTAGAATGATGGACTGAATAAAACGAATAACTGCACGAACGAACGAACGAACGAACGAACGAACGAACCAACGGCAACGGAAGGAGCCAGCGAAATAAAGCATTACAACACGAAATAAACCTTTTGTGTTAAATACGGTCTGCTGATAATTTCCCCCACCTTGATAACAGCCTGGAAAGTTCCAGCAAGGCCACAACACCACTTGCATTAGAGTCCGCTCCTGTAGTCAAACTCTAGAGACAAATATCAGTACTTTAAGAAATACATCCCAATTAAGAAAAAATCTCTGTGTAAAGTTCGCATGGGGATTCATAAATGTATTGAGCACTATTGGAGGTATGCATCACGTAAGCTTGTTATCAAGTAAGCCCTCTTCCACGAATACGGGACCTTATCGCAGGATATACAGAGTTCGAATTAACCGCTCGCAAACTCGCCAATTGCTAGTTATTTTCAGGAAATGTGAGCTGTGAAAACTGTGAAACTCGCATTTCTCAGCTAATGGGTATTTACCGCAGTTTCTGGTGTTTTTGTGTTGCCAACAATGACATCCAGATTTACCCACAATTCATGATCAGTCCTGATGACGGTCAGTCTGACTTCTGAACAAAATGCAATAGAATGAAGTCGCCTGACACTTACACTGACCCTGATGTTTTCTGAACTCGTATACAGCCTTCCAGTTTGGTCGACAGAAATCTTTTGCATCACATCGCAAATCCGATGAAAATAGAGTATGGACTGGAACTGACAATAAAATGACCGCCGGTTAAATGACTCACCTGCTCATCCACGTGTTTCATGTGAGTCAAATATGGCTACTCCGAGGTTGAGCGCGAAGATATCAAACTTATGTTATGCATATTGTTCTTATTAGCACTGTTAAACTTAATAATTCAGTAAACTACATTTTTCACTTTGAAAACTTAGCTAGTTGTTTTTTCAGTTAGCTAGTAACTTACTAGCATTTTTTTGCCAGCAAGTTTTAAAATCTAATTCGCACCCTGATATATGATATAAAATTTAGAGCATATCATCATGCTCTGATGAAGTCCCGAGTCAGCAGGACGAAAACTCAGCTGATAACAAATCTATGTGGTGTATAACGTCTATGCAAACGCGGACACAATCAAAACGAACGTGTGAACCGAGGTAAAACAAATGCAAGGACAAAAGAAAAGAACTTTTGTCAGTCTTCCCTTTTGTCGAGTTTTTTGTCCTAGTGCTTGTGGTCAACGCAAGCGCAAGCACAAAATTACCTGCATTTGTTTAAACATTTGCAAGTAGCAACTCAACAACACATGAACCTCTCACCCTGCACATGCCAGATTTTGTCACCGTTACAATTTCCAAACTTTGCCTCCCCTGCCCCTCAACCGTTTTTTTAACCACCCAGAAATTGGGTGGTCAGGTGACCAGCTGCAATCAGGGTATCTCTCCCGACGACAAGGGCGGAGAACAGAGAGAGCCTGGGATCCAAAATGTAAGTGTGAACCGAGTTAAAACAACTGTACAAGAGAAAAGAACCTTTGGCTTCCCTTTTGTCGAGCCTTCTGCGTTTGTGCTTATTTCGTGTCCTTGGGCTTATGCTTGTGTTGTCACCGAGGAGTACTTCCTTTCGTCTGATCTATTGTTTCGTTCTGGTGCTTGCGCTTGCTTTGTTCGCGTGAACCAGGTCAAACAGTACTTCATACATAATAAAAACTAATTCAGTCAAGCTGGCTTTCCACCAAGCGAAATTTTCCGCGCAAAGAGGAATTTTTCTTTTTAAAATACTTCTACAGTACGCTACAGCTCACGAAACAATGAAAACCTCCTGTTGTACCAGCGGCTTTAAAGCTGTCAGAGTCGAAACTGCAGAGCTAGCAGTGGCGGTAAACATGATGCAGGATTGGGAGTATATTCTCCCTTACAATTTTTTTTTTTCAAAGTGGGGATCATCCACATCATTCTAGTGGTCTATTGAAGTTACTAAATATGTTAAATTAAGAAAAATTATTAACCTTTTCAGATAATTTCCTCCATTCTTCCTACACTTTCATGTCATTTTTAACATTAACTTCAGTTGGCAGAACATTGCGCTAGGTTCGCGGGGTCGCGGGTTCGATTCCCAACTGGAGACCTAACAGATGTATTTCTCGCAATCGGTTCCGGTTCTGACATGTAAAAATTTACTTTCTCGTAATACCAACTCCACTTAACGTGATCGATCGAAAATAGACGCCTAATATCCATACAATTAAAATGGATGCCTTAGATGTCTTTCTTACCGGTGCTATACCATATGAATCATAATGAGTAACAATGGCTATAGTTGGTAACAGTTCATCAATACCTTCACCAGGAAGTCTACCCTAAAAATAAAAGAAGACAAAGTGACGTGGTCGGAGACCAGCCAAATTCCGTGCAGTTACTTAACAAAAGAAATATTGTTTGCAGGTGTTACATCCGGATACCATTTGCTTCCAAGTATTACCCGGAGCTTCTGATTAAGCACGTTAATTTTATGCGTAAATGTGGTACAGCTTTAGATTATCCCCTTTTGGTTTATTTTGAGCACGAGATTCACCGTTAAAAACCATCAGTTCAGGATGCAAAGACCTGATAAAACCTTAGATAATGTATGTGTGACCTGATGTAAGATTATCAAAGTTAATGTCTTACGTGTGGATTTATTGTATTTTGTAATGGTGTTCAATTAACTCGTTCACTGCCACATTTATCCCCTTGATGAGTAAAACCGCCTGGCATCAACCAGAGTGAAATAATAAAAGTCCCCAGCAGCAGGGAAGGAGTGAGTGAGTGAGTTTAAGTATCACTACACGTGGCTGTCAGGCAGAGGTAGGGATCCTTACAGGTTGTCCGGAACTGCAGTAACAAAACGTACGTTACCGCCGCGTTACCACAAAACTAGTTTCCAGTTCCGAAATCTCGTTACCCAAAAACAAATGCCATTACCCAAGAACTAAAATGGTGAAAACCTTTTAAAAGAAACACTAGTACGGAAATGACTTAGTTGACACGTTGTCATAATGGATTCGGTGGTTCGTATTCCGTCAATGGAAACTTGTCTTGACATTTGATGGTAGTGATTTGATCATAGAACACGTGATTAACCTGACCAAAATAGAGTACTATTACTATTAAACGATTTATTAAGGTCTTGAAAGATGTTATAATCTTAAACTGATCTGAGTCTTAACCTTTATATGACGATTTTCTATTTTAGAACTCTTGTGGTCACCTAGTGCTCCTATATGTCCCAAGTATCACGTGTGGTACTGATGGGGTTAACACGTTTAGCTGAACACTGATCTGCATAAATAAAGCTTTGTTTATGCCAAAATTTCGTTACCTCGGCGTTTAATTTTGGAAAGCCTGCATTATTAATGTCTCAGACATGCATGCATCGTTCAGTGTCTCAGAGTCTAAACTGAGAATCTCAGGCATGTGGCACCACCCTCTAAATTCATGAATAGGGAGAGAAAATATCCTGAAACAAAAAACAAAAACATGTGGGCGACAGTACTCTCCAGGGCTCGAAATAACGACCGGTCAACGGACAGTGACTGGCCAAAATTAGGAGTTATCCAGTCAAACGTTCTCCTTACCGGTCATTTTGACCGGTAACAGATAAGTTTGATTCTAAGCGCAATCACTAGTTACTGTTTCGACATCACACATTTGCCGTAAGACCCGGCATGAAGTTTCATGTCCATTTTACCACAAGATACTAAATTAAAGCAATAAATAAAAGCATTTCTTTGTGTTGACACCATACCAGGTGTTCCTTTTTTTATCCTGCATGACCCCTCAGAAATCATTCTGTCACACGTTTTCAATCCTGTATGGTGTAAACGTGACAACTGACATCAGCAACACTGTAAGGATTAGGTTTTTGGTAGTGTTACTGGAAAATATCATGGGGTTCGTAAGGGTACTTTGTCAGGGTTTAGATGGATAATTTTACAGGTCATAAAAACTGTACATCCAAGCCAAAACTGATTTGGCTGGTTATCTTGACCAGAGACCAGTCAGCCATTATTTCAAGCCTGCCCTCACAGATCTTTTGCTGAGAGTTACCACGAATAACATGGAAAATTCTGAAAGATCAGAACTACATAGTACCTGAATATTTGAAATGACAAGATCTTTGATTTGCTTCGCTTCACCAGTGCTTCCAACAATTTGGTAACCACTTGTTGAAGCTACATCCATAAGGGCTATAACAAAATAGGATTTATTTGGGATTTGTTTTAATTCATAAAAGATAAAAAAATCTAGAAATGCAACTGTAGACCATGCCACCAAAACAAACGACTACATCTGGAGTACCACAAGTAATACAGTATTTCCTTGAACATGTCTCTTTGCTTACCCTGCATGCACTCTAGCATTTTACTCTAGGTAACACCAGACAATTTGGGCCATCAAAGGGCATCATTTGGCCATCAAGAGTTCAACCCATCAAAGGGCAAGGGTGCATGTTAGTATTTCACTCTGGCCAGAAGATTTTACTACTCATAGGGACAAACCATGGGTATTAAAGGGTAGAGCACCCACCTGCAGAGTTCTCCTGAAAATCATAAGCAGAAGGCAACTATTTCTGAATAACTGTCAAATGTCAATGTATAATCTACTAAGGCATATTAGGGCACCTGAGAATTTCCAGTGAGATATGAAAGGGCAGGAAAATTTTCCAATTTGCCACCAACACCCAAACTCTTTGTGCCTGAATCGTTTTCTTTCACATTTGTATTTCAACAATTTGAGTTGAATTCATGGCCAAAGACTGATCATAATAAAGTCTGTTTCTTTGAAAAATAGGATAAAGCTCAGAAAATGAAAAAACACTGAGAAAATTAAAAGAGTACTAGAAAAGACTAATGGACTAATACCTTTCTTATAGAGCCTGACAAGAACATAATTAATTAGTTAAATATACAAGCCAGCTTGACATACCCTCAACTGCAGAACCTGCCTGGTCACTAGTAGTTGCTTTGCTAATGTGGTCATAGATTTCAACAAGCTGAGGATCCTCATAAGTGAAGTAAACTGAGGCTGGGATCTCTATCTGAAGCATCTGTTCCTCAAGCTCTTGTAATTGCTAGATGAATAAAGCACTGATTTAAAACAAATAAATGATAAATTCACATTTAACCTACACTGCTGAAGTCAACTGAAAAAGTTGACTACAGCAGGATTTGAACTCACACCTTCGGGAAGCCGGTCCACTGCTCTACCTGTTGAGCTATCAAGCCACAGGGATTGGAGACTAGTTATTATCCAATTCAAGCATACAAGATATTCTCGCAACAACTTAACACTATCCATGAGGATGGATGTGCAGTGTTTCAATTCTATTTCAGAATCATCCTTAGGGTATTATGAAATGATAAATTCACATTTAACCTACACTGCTAAAGTCAACTGAAAAAGTTGACTTGAGCGGGATTTGAACTCACACCTTCGGGAATCCAGTCTGCCACTCTACCTGTTGAGCTATCGAGTCACAGGGATTGGAGGTGAGTTATTATCCAATTTAAGTGTACAAGATATTCGCGCAACAACTTAACGCTATCCACGAGGATAAATGTGCAGTTGCAAATAGCAGTTATCTTCATCCTGCTCATCAGCACTACACTGATGAGGCCCAAAAGGCCGAAACATTTCCGTCTGTAGTTATATATATATGTAAATACTACTAGTGTTTGGCATTTAATAAATAGAGTACTGTAATATATGGAGTGATACATGGCAACAGAGTAATATATGGAGTAATATATGAAGTTACGTATGATCAATGAAAATATGTACTATATTGTATTGGTCATAAATTACTGTATTTATTTTCCAACTGTATACGATCATCTGGCGCAAACATTCAAACAAATGGCATGTGACCCCTTGCTGTTCTCAAAAAGTGGCTTATTTGTGAATCAAATTGAAGATCCCTAATTTATACCATTACATTCAGCTCATGCAACTAATTTTTGCTATAACACTAACCTGAATTTCCTCTACAGAATACTTAGATGTATTCCTTGGTAATAGGATCAGAACTGATCCTGCACCTTGTTCAAGAATTTCTTTGAAACGATCATATGCTAGTTCTGCAATTTTTACTACTATGCATCGTCGTGTTACTGTGCCAGCAGTGATTGGACGAGCTTCCATGTTAACTAACGCACTGCGAGAACCTAGACAGGGAAAAAAAATTTCATAGCTACACTACCAGGTACTAAGCCAAGTGCTAAACACAAAACACAGAGTTATTATGCACAAAGGAGAAATAAACTTTTGTCTGTAAAAAAATAAAATTTTGTCTAATGCTGATTTAATCTGCAACTCTTTACAACCGGAGAACTTCATAAAACCGGCAAAATAAATCTTGTTAAACTTTCGGTCATGGTTTGCTGATTAACAGCTGATTAGTAATGCTAGCAAAGAAACATTTTTCTTATTTACTATTCAATGTTGATCCCAGAACTCATAGTTTTGAGCCTAATTTGAACCCTGCAAAAATACTTAGAAAATGTAAACCTGCTTGATGCTAACCTGAGCTCTGTTACATGACTACACTGATCATGTTTTAATTACCTGCTGGGTAATCAAAACATTAGCTCTATATTAGGTTAAAATTAATCATCTTTCTGAACAACCAACCACAGGGTTCAGTTGCATGAGCTCGTTCTTTATACCAATAATCAAAAAAAACTGAAGAATGATCGTATGTATCCTATACAGAGAATTCCCAGCTATAGTGGTCCAACTCCTGTGGTAAAGGAGTAATACCAGACCTTTTAAAATGGGTAGGAGCAGGATATGAAGTACAAGTCAAAATAAAACTTTAACAAGCCCCCACAAGGAACCCCCAGGGTATTTGAGCTTTAACCTTTTGGATTCTTGGCATTCCTCTCCCCTGGACCAAAAAGTCATACAAATACCCCATAACAACTCCATTTTAGGTGATCAAATGCCCTCAACCAAAGGCGGTGGTGGAAGACCACATTTTTTAACTGCTGTAGCTTTTTGAATCTCTTAAACTTAGTCTGCAAATAAAATTAGTTATACAACTTGTTTTTTCATAAGCAGACAGTTTTATATGTACAAGTTTTTATTCTAGTAAATGAAGAGAACCAAACTGTATATCTTTAAAATTTAATAATCTTTGACAAACTTAGATTGCATATACATTAACAGCAAATATCAGAATTTATAGCAATCACAAGCTTTAATATTCGGCTCTGCCATGATTTTGCTACATAAACTTAAATTGAAGCAATTCATTCAAATTCCCCACCCCTTCAATGAACTTTCTACCCCCAGGAAGACCTCAATTATGAAATTTGCTACTGGCCAGGTGGGGAAAACTCTCAAATGCCCAGGAGGAGTTAAATCAGGCACCAAAACCATTTCCAGCTGTCAACGCTATGAAATGCATTAAGAAACATTCTCCAATAAACATTTAGTGAACTAACAAAATCATCATGATAGGTTTCATCTGTATTTATAGCTGAAATATTAAGTTCACAAGATGGTGTTTGTCAGAGAATGTCCCTTAATCAGACAGAAGGTTCGAATTCCTACACTAAATTTTATTGCTCGAATTAATAATTACCAAATGGCATTCTGCGACACAATTACAGCAGAAAGTACAATATATCGATAAATTTTGGCCTCAGATCACTCTTCGGACATCGTGAAAGAAATTCAATCCTCGTTTTAAACGCACGTGGTCGCGAATTCACTGAGCGAGAAAACCAAATCATTTTCAAACTCAAGTCTTACTCTTAAACAACTTTTGCACAAATTACAGATCTTTAACCCATTTATTTTTATAATTAAGTAATTCAAACGAATATACCTTTCGGCCAGAGCAAGATTTATCAACCAACTATAGCAATTTGGCAAAGTATGAAATGAATCGTTCCACTCAAGCGACCACCACTTACCATAAGCAATCCCATGTAGGTCATAATGCTGCATGCGATACGCCTTGAATTCATGTGCACCACACACTGGCGACGTTAAAAACGCTACTGGTATTACTACCAACACTGTTACACATACAGGGAAGGTTTTAAAAAGCTCCAATAAGTCTATTTCCAGCATTATTAGGGTCTGAAACAATTGAGAAACCTAGTAATCCAACCAACCGAACAGAACTAATCATGCCCTGTAACAGCATGTAAACTGGTGCGCGGTTACTGCCGTGGGCCTATGCTCACAATATCTGCTCAGCTCAGTTCCAGTTTCGCTAAATAGGCTCTGATCTCTTGAACCGAATTTTACATTTAATTTTCCTATACTGCCTTGGACATTTTCATTTGCCTTTCAGTTGTTAATGAAACAACATTTGATATAGAAATCTTGACAGTAATTTTTTTTTTTTAACTGGAAGCTGGGACCCCTCTTATTCACGCTGGAGGGAGTCATGGCCGCCTGGCCCCCCGTCTAGACGTTTATGCCTTAGTATACTTGTTACAATCAAAGTAATTTCAACCTGTAATTAATTAATTTTTTCCATAAAGGAACAAAAACGTTTGTTCCTTCACGAAAAAAATTTTTAGTTTGCACATGTTTGTGACTGTATGAAATGCGTATCAAACATTTTTCTGTAGCTCAGTTATAAAGTTGCTCCTTTGTTCAAAAGCATTATTAAAATTTTGACATCGTCACTTGTTTGGTGCATGTTCCTTCTTGCTTGTTATTAGTTGTTTGCCGCGATTCTTAGATTTGTTATTTATTTCGATCTTCGTTCCTTTCCGGAATAAGAAATTAATTACGGGCTGAAATTACTATGACTATAACGACAATACTGTAACAAACGCCGGATTTAGACATGTGGTGGCCCCTGGGCAGCCTTTAGTAGTGGAGGCTCACCCTACCTTAGAATACCAAAAAGGTAAGAAGACATGTTTACAGTCATCCATAAAGTATATTTTTCAAGAACAAAGAATCTGAATAAAAATGTACATCTCGAAAGATCATGATCAATCTATATAAGAATCTAGTTCTTATGTTTCAAGTATAAAGCCGGAATCTGGCACATGACCAACGACTATAAAATTATAAAAATCTGCGAAGTTCCTATGTTTCAAGCATGAAGACTACCATTCAGGCACTCACAAATACATTTGTCCTTACAATTTTTTTTTTCATGAACTATGTGGCGGCCCCCTGGTTGTGGAGGGCCCCTGCGCAACTGCCTAGCTTGCCCCATGCCTAAATCCGGCGCTGCCTACCATATTGTTCGGTTGAGATCAAATCATTGGTTGAGATACCCAGCGTCACTAGGCTACGCACATGCACGCTGACTTTATCGTACACATACCTCAAAGATTCTGGGCGCTCACCATTGCGACTGGGAATCTTCAGTAGTTCAACCATATGGGCTGCGATGATTTGCCGAGGCTTGCCAAACCTCTGTTCTAATAGCTCGGCACCAGAGTTGTAGTTTGTTTCGGTAAGGATCAATCCTTGGATTGCTCGGGCGTCCGGTCCCTCCAACAGCGAATTGAGATGTTTAAAATGGCTTGGTGATTTTGGCTCCTTAAAGGAATTTGTGAATGAAGTTATCGGTATTCAAGGCAAATGGCTTTCACCTGGGGGTAGTTCGAAGCAGTTTAAAAGCAACTGCAAGGATCTAACTTTAACTCGGTATTTCAAGAAACAAAGAACTCTGATGCTCCAAGGCAAACTAGGTACTCAGTTGAAAGAACATTTGATTAACATCAGAAATACTACCGAACCGTTGAGCGCAGATGTGACTGCTGCCGCTACGTCAAACTCATTGAGTGGTCGATTACTTAGTAGCTCACTCGATAAGTTGGATGATTGCGAACAGGAAAAAATGGCTGATGTTGAAGTTATTTGTGGTGAAGGAGAAGACGAAAGGTCTCCCAAAGAAAATGGTAGTAATTGCTCCGATATCAATTTGTTATTTTATCGCTGTGATTGTCCTTGTCGGGTTCCAGTTGCTGAGTTGGAAGGAGTTAAACTTTACATTGTTACTCTCCAGAAACGGTTTGAGTGGAATGAGTAGCGTAATAATAATCGCCAAAGACAAAACAGAGAGGAAAAGCGACTGGAAGATCAATTATCTGAAGAAAAAACAAAAAATAAGCAACTAGAAAATGATATTCTACTGAGATATCGTAGGAAACACCAGGAAGCCTTTAGTTTCGCAATCCCTCGAGTTAGAAGAAATGAAAAAGTCCAAAAAAGTAAAATTTATAGTTCCATCAAAGCCGAAGGGTCGGGTGTCGTGTTTACCAATTGTGAATAATAATAAATATAGCTGGTCAGCTCGGGCAACAGACTCGAAACATAACCACAAATCCCAGTTTCATGGAAGATTTGAAGCCTCCAATTTCCGGAAACCAATGAGTCAAAATATAAACCCCTCTACTCGACGCTCCAAAAGAAATCCCCATTTTCGAAGGCATTTTGCTAGTCGTCCTCCATCGCGACTCGAAATACATCGCAGACATTCGACAAAACAACCATCACAGCGACCTACGGCCCAAAGCCAGTGTGGAATGGGAGAGGTATCTAGGTTTTGTCCATCGAATGATGGGACCCTCGACAAACCAGTACGATCATACATCCCCTGTGTGCTGACGAGAAGGAATAAGGATAAGTTTAGATCAACATTTAAGAAAAGCAATCCTGATAACTTAATTTATATTCCCATTTCAACTTATACAAATAGTTTCTCTACTGGTGAGGAAGGGCCGACTCATAGAAATCAGACCTACCTCAAAGAATTGTTATACAAACCTTCCCACTTTCGTGATAGCCAGTGTTAGATCTGTAATGCCAAAAGTCGACGAATTAGAGCTAGTGACCCATGCAAATCATATTGATGTGGCCGTTGTTACTGAGACGTGGTTGTCCGGTGCAATTCCAGATTCAGCAGTAGACATTACAAATTTCAACCTTTTAGAAGGGATCGATCCAGCGCTGTGACGCCTAACGGTGTCGGCCATGCTGGTGTTGCCGTATATATTTGGAGCTCTTATCCTGCTGAAAGATTAATTGAATTTGATCATCCAGATATCGAATGGGTCACATTTCGTCCTCGTCGACTTCCCCGATATATATCTATAATTCTCTTCGCTGCTATTTACCATCCACCATCATCTACAGCGCAAGATAACGAGTCCCTTTTAAATCATTTACAGTGTAACACAGACAAGTTTCTTTCCAAATATCCCGATGCATTATTGGTTATTGCTGGTGATTTTAATCCTACGAGTACGGGTTTGAAGATTTGCGACATCTCTAGAAGATTAGGTATGGCACAGCTAATCGATGTTAAAACCAGAGATACCGGCATTTTAGACATGTGTTTTGTAAATAAACCAAAATTGTTTCTTAAACCAATGCAATTACCAAAGATCGGAACTAGTGACCATTTTGCAGTCATTATCATGTATTCCTTCTTCATAACATTCTCGAAGCACTTGAAAGGGGAAACTGTTCTGCCACAATCTTCTTTGCTGATTTCAGCAAAGGATTTGATTTGGTAGACCATAACGTATTGTTAACAGAATTGAGGAAGCTAGATGTCCATCCTGCAATAATCAGATGGATAAGATCATTCTTGACGAATCGCACCCAATGCGTTAGGATAAATGGAACTACTTCAGAGTTTGTAACTGTGAACGGGGCATAGGTGGTGTGCAACCAGCCCCTCGAGATTCAACTGACAAAGATATTTTCGCCATGTTGGATGAAATTATAATTGCAGATAAAGAAAAACGCTTGTTAAGTTCATACAACATAGCGGCCACGACGTAAAGTGCACACCACCTATACCACAAGGAACTAAACTTGGCCTTACTCTGTTTTCAATTCTGGTGAACTCATTGGCCAGTGATTGGCATTTCAGAATTAAGTTTGTCCACGACTTGTCTACCGCCGAAATAATTCTTCGTTGCTCACCCAGTATTATGCCTCATATTGTTAATAGTATGTATCAATTGGCGTGTGCACGAGGCATGCGATTAAACCCAAAAAAATGCAAGGAAATGATAATCGACACCTTACAATACCGTATTCCATTTCAAGCTGCTTAGGTTATTGGTAACTGCCCTGTTGAATCTGTTACAACTTTTAAACTCCTTGGTGTTAACCTGAGTAATGATTTAACGTGGTCCAATCATTGCGAGATGAAAACTTGAAGAAGAAACGAGAAGAAAGCTTGCAAACGACTCTATATTATGCACCAGTTGTGGAGAGCTGTTTACCATTCAACTGAGTTAATAGCAATCTATCGTAGCCTAATACGACCTGTTCTTGAATATGCTGTTCCAGTATGGGCTGACATACCTGCTTACCTAACATCGAGTCCGTTCAGATGCGCGCTATGAGGATTATTTACCCGAATTTGCACTATGACATGCCAATTGCGTATGCCAAGCTGCAGTTACTATCTGATAGAAGAGACAATATCTGTAAACGATTTTTAAAACAAAATCAGACAAGAGCACCGTTAAAATCGTTGCTCCCAGCTAACCATCATACCATGAATCACGGCTATAGCCTTAGGTCTGGTAATACGTCGGAACACTTAAATAATACAAGGACTTCAAGATTGACGAATTTTATTACGTATAAATATGCTGTAGATACTTAGATTTTAAGATAATGTATTTTAACCTATTTAAATAACTTGTATATTCATATTTTATACTCTGTATATATAGCCATGTAAAATTCCCTTAATTCAGTCATACTGCCAAAGGTATTTTAATAAAAAACTTTGAAAACTTTGAAACTAATTAAACTTGTCGATGGCTTGTATATCGTTATTTTCATGGATGGCTGATTTAAAACAGTCCCAGAAGGTACTCCATTCTCTTATACCTCCTTCAAACTTACATGAAAAACTCATATTAATAGTATTGTTACAAAAGTGTCTAGGGGCATAGGTATGATTAGGCGTATGAAAGCTTATGTGAAAAAAACTACTTTGATGTCGGTCTATGATGCAATAGTTGGCCACATTTTGACTACTGCAGCCTTGCCTGGGATAATTGTGATAACTATTTGATTGATATATTACAAGAAATGCAAAACCGACCTGCAAGTGTCATCGCTGGCAAATCCTATGATGTTAGATCCATTGATATTTTAAAAGAATTAAACTGGCAAACTTTAACTGAAAAAAGACAAAATAAAAAGACGATATTCATGTATAATGTAAGGAACGGAGAATATCCTGAAAACATTTCTAATATGTTTAACGTTTCTAATAACCCAGTATATAGCCTTCGGAGTAATAACCTTGATTATTACTTAGAGAAGTCAAAAACGAATTTTCTTAAAAAAAGCATCAGTTATTCCGGTCCAATATTATCGACCGACCTACCTAGGTCATTTAAGGAAAGCAATATTACCCTTGGGTGGTTCAAGGAATGAGTCGGGGACAGAGACACACAAGTCAAAATATCATTTTAGTGTATATAGTGTATATAGTGTATATATATCTTCGTATGTGAATGTTAGTTTGTTTATGTACATAGTTACAGATAATCTTGTCATTTAGTTGTTTTATTTGGCCAATTTTACTAGGATTGTAATTAAACTTAATCAATACGGCTCCTTGGAAAGCAGAGATTTTATAGCCTGAAGGAACACCGTATTCAAATAAGATTAAATAATAATAATAATAATAAAAACTTGGGCAAAGATAATTTGGGGATTCTCGCTCTAATTGAACTACAGTGAGCAATGTTCGTCAATCCGTCATTGCTCAAAGGGTTCTGCGCTTGTACTTGTTGCGGAGTATTTACGCAGTTGATTGCAGATGCTAATTCTACTATTTACCATACTGTTCCATCTACCATAAACGCTGTGTCTTTGAGTAAAAAGCCGGGCCTTATGAGTAAAGTTGTGGTTAAAGTACTCGGTCGAAAAAACACAACATCAAAGAATAAACTGTTTTGAGGATATATTGTAAAAATAAGAAGTAAAAATACTAAGGTTCAATGTATTGTAAATATAACAGCTGGATGGTGTGTACAGTTCCTGATGAGTCAAAATGCTTCCAGCCTTGCCAGTATATATCTCAGCATGTGGCGTCGATTGACGGCGTGACTCATCGCTAGCTTGTGTGTTATCAATGATTATAGCAAGTACAAGAAAAATGCGACTTAAATAATA
>JBAHVQ010000338.1:646709-668351 GCA_036872915.1 Nanipora kamurai | reverse complement strand
CAGTTGACTTCAGCAGTGTAGGTTAAATGTGAATTTATCGTTTCATATTACCCTGAGGATGATTCTGAAATAGAACTAACATGTATGTCTGGTACAATTAAGGCTGATTTCCACCAGTGAAATATTCCGCGCGCATTGACTTTTCCTGGTTTCTCATTGGCCCTCCGGAATCAAAGAGTTCCCGAGAGTCAATGAAAAACAAGAAAAAGGCAATGCGTACGAAAAATTTCGCTGGTGTTCCGCAAAAAGAAATCATGCGTACTGCCTTTTTCCCTTCTCTCATTGGCTCTCAGGGGTTCTTCGGTTCCCAAGAGCCAATGAGAAACAAGGAATAAGCAATGCGGGCGGAAAATTCCGCCCAGTGGAAACCAAGCGTCAGGAGTTGAGGTTAAGTGATTTGTTAAAGTAAATGGCTTATTGGCCTATTTTTCAAGGCATAAGGTTGCATAGACATGAAAGGTGACAGGCACATCCTTTAAAACTTTGGCGGGAATTGAAAGAAACTTGACAATTTCTACTTTTCAAGTCAAACCTTGAGAAACAAGTCAATAAAATCACATGGAGACAACTGACAATGGCTGAGAATCATGCTGGAGATGCGTTGTCTGACAATATCCCCTACTTTCGCGCCTAAATCGGGCGAGATACTTGTAATCAAAAAGTACTTACATTGCAAAGCAGGCACGAAATGGTCCAACGCTTGGCAATACATTTGCACAGCTTCTTTGTAATTCATTGCTTGGTCAAACTTAACCGCCGCGGACACCAGATCAATCTAATCATAATGAAAACAAGACAAGGACACCTGCAGTTTAAAGATTACAACTATTCAACGCAACTTATCAAATTCATAAATAATTCATGAAATTTTACTCAGTCCGAGTACTGTTTTACGTCACGAGTTTTCCGTCGAAAGGCTAATTAAAAGTAAATGAAAACGATTTAATCCATTCACGTGCACTCGTAATTTTTTTTTCGTTTCCCCATATTCATCATATCGAGTTTAACATAATGTTGCACATACTGTAAGCTTTGAGATACTACAAACGATAAAATAAATGGTTTGAACCTGGGAGAATCGTGACATGTTTGTCGAAGTTGATCATCCAGATTAGTGTAGTCTTGAGAAAGACTGTTGGTGGAAGTGACTGACGTTTCAACGGCCTTAGCGACGGTCATCTTCAGAGTCAAGACTGCACTAACCTGGACAATCAACTTCCACATCTTGACTCTGAAGATGACGCCGCTATGGCGGTCGAAACGTCAGTCACTTCCACGAACAGTCTTTCTCAAGACTACACTAACCTGGACGATCAACCTCCACAAATATGTCATACTACAAGGGAGTTAAATGGAACAGAGTTAATTTTACGAACTCTCTCAAATATTTCAGCTGTAGATATACAGTTCATCTTGTACATTCCACAGCCAAAGTACACGTAATTACCATTTTTGTTCCAGTACATTACAAGTACATGTGCATGCTGAATTCTCGTGACCGTTTTTTCCGTACCGCTTGAGTTAAAGACGAAGCCGATGGAGCGTGTTCCAGGTCAAGAAATGAGTGAGCAAAGAACTCTTCAAACGATATCCTTTGCTTTGGGTCCCTTTGTAAGAGTGACAATAGTAAATCCTTGCATTCTTCGGAGACGGAAGAATCTCTAGGAAGCTGTAAAAAGGAGAAAAGAACATAGTTTTCACTCCGCAGGCATCCCGTTGTTTTACCAGTTTCCCATTTAATAATTTTTGGCAGTTTTAAAAGTGCTATCCAAAAACCTACTGTTGATAAAATTTGATACATGTTTTTCTCTCGTAAAATGCCTTACAGTTATTTGCTCAGAAGAACGGATCTTTTTCTCGAGTTCAGCGAATGATCGTGACCTGAATGGAGCTGCACCAAATAACGCTTCTAAAAGGCAAATAAGACAAGTAAGAGTTGGTTGGTGGTTTTGTTAGATTGTGGAAACCTTTAGAAAGACTGCTGTTGGTGAATGACCTTTTGACGGCCTCAGCAGCAGTCACCATCAAAGTCAAGTGCGAAAAGTCACTCCAGCATAGGGTTTCAAAATCAAGATGTCCCGTTAGCTCATACAAGTACAGGATTTTTGCTAGAGTTTCAAATGTACATCTTAAGTGTATAAGGTGTGACAATTTTGATTTGTAAAAAGCTTTCATAGCTCAATTAAAAACTTTTGAATGCTATAAATCAGACAGTTAACACAAACTTATAATCATGCAAGAAAGAAGGGTTGATCTATACACCCTTCATATCAGTATTTTTCAGACTTTTTCAGTTATACACATATATCAAGAAGATTGGAAGTCTGTATTCAGTGGAAATAAGTTTCAGAGTTTCAAACTCGTACATGGTTAAGTCCAAACCGTCAACAGTTGTGAAAGATGCAACTATTGGATCTCTTACAGGGAATCAAACCTGCAAACTGGCAAATCTACCGCAGCGCTCAGACATCTTAGCTGTGAAGGTTGTTGTTGAGGTCATGAACACCAGTTTTGTATTTAAATGGTTGGTAAATGCTGACGATGTAAAAGGTGTATTCAAGGAATATCTCTCAGAATGACCATTCCCATATGAAAGAAAGGACAGGCTAGAGTTACTTTTTGATTACCATAAAGAATAACACCAACCGACCACAGGTCAACGGATGCGTCATAACTGCTGGAGCAAAACATTTCTGGAGCCTAGAATGACAAGTAGAAAACTTACATTTGTTTTTTCACTGCAAGCTTGTAAATTACTAGGGTAACATGAACGGATAATTCCATAATTAAGAAACCTTTACTCCTTCCCAGCCACATCTCTCCCTTTGGCAAGTAAAATGGTCTAGCATTAGCCAGAGTTAAATAATAAGTCTTCGATGGCAGTGAAGGAGTTAAGCAACAAAATATTCCTACCATGTAGAGTGGAGAACCACGAAGATTGGTGCTGTCCATCTTGTCTTTAAGATATTGAGCAAAACCAAAATCTGTTGAAGAAATTTTCACTATTATACTAAGCCAGTCTCACGTGAAAACAGGTGCTTTCATTGAAATGTGTTACCGTAAGTAAGGATCTTACAGTGTATACATGCTTGATTCAAGTGGTCCTTGTTTAAGGGGTCCTTCACTGGAAGTTCTTCACTCCAAGGAGGACCTTCACTTGAAAAGTCAGTTTTACTATGAAAAATGTAGGCAGCTCTCTGAATCTTTTGGCTTCACACACATTTGTGATAACACCTCCCATTTGCACATCATGCATGGCATTTATCTCAATGATGAAATAGAATTTGTATGTTAAATAGCCACATTTAGGTCATCATATCACCAGGTCATGGTGGGTTTAAACTGCTAGTACTCACCTTGACATACCAGAGTACAAAAGCAGTAGATGCAAGTTATACAAAAAAATTACATGCAAGGTTGGAAAACATCACCTGCAACTTTTAATTTGGGATTTTCTTTTGAAGTTAAGAGTAAATTTTGTGGTTTGAGATCCATGTGGGCAATATTTTTACTATGAAGAAACTTTAGAGCAAGAGCTACATAATATTAAAAAAAGATTGTATTAGTAACAGGCATATGGATGAATGGATTTATAAATACCTAACACAGTCCAATTAAAAAGACATACTTCAAACTAAGAATTGCAATCATAATCAACTGTAGTTTGTTTGTTGGATATTTTTACCAGCAACTAATTAATGCGAAAAGGCAATTGAAACAATTGGAAACAATGGAATATCACCATTATGATGCTTTTTTTCATTATATTTCTATTAAGGATCCGGATGTGTAGGTTTTTAAGCATTTAAATGCCAGGTCTCATCCCTTTAATGACTAAAATTGTCTGGCATTATGAAAGTGTATAATTATACTAAAGTACACTATTGCCCCTTAATGAGTTTAGCAAGTCCATACCAGATACATACTATCTGTAGAATCCTCTCTAAATTTACATACTTCAGACTACTTTTGTTACCTTGTAGATAATTAAAAGCTTTGGGAAACTGCCAGAACTTAAAAACTTTTTGATTATCAACAAGCTGTTCAATACTGCAGACACATCACTCTACTTTATACTTTGCTACCCTAGTTTGTTTTTTCAAAAACCTTGGAAAGGAAGTGGTTATATAATATACATCAACCATACAATACATATTTATAATAGTGGTAATGCCATGCTCTCATCAGTGACCTTCATAGTTCAGTTTGCAAGTTAGATTCCCAGCCGGGAGTCCTCAAGATGTATTTTTTGCAAATTGTACTAGTTGGGTCTTAAAGTATATCATTCTTGACACTTGAAAATTACTAAAATAATATACAATACATCTTGCAGCATTCATTACCTAACTGTTGTAGAAACTTTTTGGCAACACTCTCAGGAAGCTGTCGTTTTGACTGAATGAACCTTGATAAGTCACCACCACTGCAGTACTCCATGATCAAAAAAATATATTCATTGTTCCACTACAAAAGCAATCAGTCATTCAGGAATATGGATGCATCAATATCTCAAAAAGTGTATTAGTTTTAGATGTTTGGGAAAGACTATGGGTGAAAGTGACTGACGTTTCAACGGCCTTAGCAATGTTCAACTTCACTGACTCTGAGGTTAAATCCCAGGTTAAAACCATTAAATTTAGTATTAGTTTTAATGGACCAAAAATCTTAGCCTGCCAGCAGCTTAACAGGAATCAGAACTCAGTGTCCAATCAAATTAGAAATAGTGAATTCTTATCTACATTTAACAAAAAAAAACTCTTTTGCTAACATGACAGCTAAAACTCAATTATATGACTTTGTTTAAATTTATAATAATTAATAATTGACTCTATATAATGAATAATTCATTAATATTCAACACTTATTTTAATATATTCTTAAGGAATATAATTGTAGTTCTTAAACATGTCTGACTTGGAAATCAATATTATGTTGGAGTGTCTGATGAGCCTACACAATGTTGTACACCTTGAAAAATAGTTCAAAAACATGGCTATTTAGATGTGTCTATTTGATCAGCAGATCAGATACAGATCTGCTGCTCATGCTTTATCTATTACATAAAACATTACAACTGATTAAAAATATGAACAGGGCTGCTAGGTTTCTGTGCATGCTTAAAGCCAGAAAACATTTTAGAAAAAGCCAAGAAATACCAAAAAATTATGATTTGAAAAACGCCAAAAAAAGCCAAATATCTTCGTTATTTAGCCAAAAACACCCCTGACGCAACAAATTTTATTTTGCAATTCAAAGTTATATTTCAAATTTATAGTTTTCACCTGAGCAGACTTCTGCGAACACATTGACCCAAGGTCTTTCCCTAATGGATGCCTCTTCAACTTTGTGATTGGCTAAAAACCAAGCAACATGATTGGATATGAAAAAACTAGATAATCCACTTTCTCATGCATGCTCAGGCAATAATTGTTTAGTCCATAAACAAGTATTCTTAGGAATCCACATGGAGTAATTTAAAAGCCAAAAAAATGCCAAAATGCAAAAAAAAAATTTCTCAAGCCAGCAAAGAAAATAAAATGCTAAAATTGAGAAATTTGGCTTCGAGAAAGCCAACCTAGCAACCCTGGATATGAAACTGGATTTTTATTGTACTGCTAGTCCCAGGCCTTTTGCTTACTGTCAGAATACCTGGGGCAGCAAGGTAAAACCGGAAACGCGTTGTACAATGACAACTAATTTATTAATCAAACACAAGTCTGGCATTATACATAGTATGACGGCACAAAACTTATAAAAGTAATTAATATTAATGAACGTAAATATAAAATCAGTACCAGACAAAATACACTAAATTTGAGTCATACAATTTTACCTCGAAATCCTTCATTTTGACCACGTGACTGTGATTAATCTCTTTCAGCAATTCTATCTCGGTTAAAAGGTTTTCAATTGCAGGTTTCCGGAGGGACTTAAGAGAAATACACTTTATAGCAACAACCTCTCGTGCCTCTCCCTAAAAAATGAAAACAACCACTGTGAATTAAACCTTTTTAAATATTCCTATTTAAAGATTTTGATTCCAAATTCAACCATTCCAACCAACTTCCAATACTAAGTAGTTTGCGTCTACCTTTCTGTAAGCTTTATAGACAGTGGCGTATGTTCCTTGACCGAGTTTTTCTGTCATAACGAAATGCTCCAAGCGAGGAGGTGGAATCATCCTTCTTCCAGTACCACCACCGGAAGACGCCATATTAGTTGTTTTGAACTCAGGCGATAGCGGGCTTCATTGATCCCGCATGAAACTTTAAGCGATGGGATCAGTGGATGGGATGTCTTACAACTCCACTCTCAGAAATCTAGCCTGCGCGCAGAGATTCCACCTGAATCTATCCATATTTAAGTATTAAAATCAGGTGGATCTGCACGCAAACTAAAGAAACCTGGTCCATTAATATGATAATAATCGTCTCTAATTCAACTTTATGACTGGTAAAATCCCGAATTTAACCATAAATATGGTTTTGGCTGGGTTTTAATGTGCAAAGGTATAATATTTGAACACTGAGCACAGTTACAGTCCATTATAGAGTCTGAACGAACACATTATCAAAATTTTCCGGTTTTGGTCGTATATTGCCGAGGAAAAGCCGATTTGGTTGATGAAAATTTGTGGTAGATGATATTTAGTCCTTTGCGAGAATGAAAAACCGGTGGATTTTGGAAGCAACATGGCGGAAAAATGTAAACAGTGCGTGAAGAACGAATTGCTCAGTGTTGTTGTTAATTTTGAGTCTCTACGTTTTATGGTGAGTTGCCTAATGATGTTTGTCTCGAGCTGTAAAACTCTGATGATCGTATGACGATTAGTAGATTCTGGGTTGCAGGTATTTTCACCTAGTACTTCGGTGAACCTAGAATGCTCCAGGTGTACCTAGAGGCTAGAACACGTGGTACAGCGGGATAAAGCAAGATAAAAGTTTGCAACTTTACCTTTACAAAAATGACCATCTATTAGGTTTTAAGAATACTGTCCTCAAAGGGACTAATAAACTGTGCAATAAATGGGGACTAATTAATGAATTTGATCACGTGCAAGCTATCACTTTATTCACTTCCAAATCCTGGAATACAAATATCTAACTGTGACCTATTTCTAAATGGGACCAAACATCTAAACTCGAAGAACAGATTTTGAAGTGTTTTGTGTGGGACTTAGGTAAATACAAATAATGCTGGGATCAATATGAGAGAATAGCCTTGATGGTGCACCAGAATGCATTCCATAATTTTCTGCCACCAGATAGCTGTGCCAGCATATCAGGTGATGTAGAACCCAGGCCTGCCAGAACCCACTGCCAATTGGATAAATGACTGCAGACCTGGTTAACTCATTCTTGTCCATATAGGTACTTTACTACTTCTCCCTGTCTCTCTCAATCTCTTCTGTTGCCAGTCAGCCACCACATACATTTGTTCACTTCCTTCATTTTGATGGTTCTGAAAGAATCATGAACACTTTTTGATGAATGTGCATTATAATCTTTGGATGTACGTATTCAGGCAAACTTGCTGTGAGCTTAGCTCTTCTTCCACACAAGCCATGCTCAAACTGACTGCAAGTCTTATCACTCACAAGGGAGTGGAGGGCTAAGGTGTTGTTATCCTATATTGATTGTAGTGACCATAATACAACATTACCAACAAGTGGCACCTTATAAGAAAATTTAACCCTTTGCTTGTTTTTTGATTTCTATAAATTTTGTATTCTCTTAGTACTGACTATGTCTAGCATCCTAACTTGATTGCTTCAAATCAACTACTAAAGAGTTGGGAAATTGATGTTGACATTGTACCTCAGGTGGACATTTTGAAGCAAACTACAGTTCTGATATTACCAACTAATATTGGCATTCCTGATCACACTGTATTGAACAGTGTGTATAAAGCCAAAAGGGCAATGAACCCAGCAAAAGTTTAAGATGGTGAAACTAATGTTTCAAGCAATGGCCCTGACTATCTTGAATTTTGGTGGTTACTTGATCTTTTTGGCTTTATACAATCTGTAAAGTATATCTCTTCTTTTTTTTCAGATACTAATAAGGGAGAACTACCTAATCTCTGACTTGATAACAGAAGCTGAAAAAACATTTGCAAAGCTATGCTCTACAAAGTGAGTGAATATCTTCTTACAGAGTAAGAAGGAAGTGTTGACTTATCATAAATTGTGAAAAATGTGTTCTAGCCACATCTTCAACATTGTCACTGTAAGTAGTCTAGAAATCTAATTTGTTTATGAAGGAAAAATATCTGGAAGTAAAATTATGTTACAAACTTAATGGTAAGTTGCCTCATTCTTCAAATAAGACTCAAGATTGATGGCTCTCAAAGGTTGGTTGTAAAGGTAGAACCAGGTGACTGTGTGTTGTGGCTTTATGAACATAATTATTGTCAATGCAAAAATGTACTATCCACATTTACATGTCAACCCAGGCTGTTCCTGTCACTTCCAGCTTCTATGAACTCTGGTTTAATCTAATTCTGTTAATCTTGCTATATGCCTTTCAAACTGTGGGTGTCCTTCTTTCTCATCTTCTAGGGTAACAATCAAAACATTGAAGAACTCAGTCAATGCAGTGTTGCCAAACTGGTATCCTGTAGTACCTTTAATCAAGAATGGAGATGACATTTTTGCATTTTCAGGTAGACCTTATTTACAAATGCATTCTCTGCCACCCAAAAAATTTTAAAAAAACTTACGCAGTTAAGGTCAGAATGTATGATGGAGTATGAATCCATGTGGGATATTTACTATCTTTCACAAACCATATATAGTTTTTATACACTTGACAGTGGAAGAACATGAAACAGTTTTTCACTAAATTTTAACAGCAATATAATAATTTGAGGTTGTGTGGAGTATTCAATAATCTTAGTGATGGAAACTTTGTGGGTAAAAAATATATGAAAAATGAATTCCTGTATGAGCAGTTTTGAACAAAGTAGTAAGAGTTTATAGGTCAAAAAAACTCCAAAAAACGTATATAGTACGGGAGTTTCAAGCTATCAACTCATTCATCTGAGCAAAGTGTGAAGGGCTTTCACTCAAAACGTCCATATCTCATTTTTTCGTTTTTTTACAGAGCACTATTTTTTCTATTTCGTAAAGTAAGTATTCAAATTTCTAGGACAATAATTTCTTTACTTACTTAAAGGTCCAAAGTGAATAGTTTTGGATGGGGACTAGAACAATTGCTTTACTCAAGATTGTAATTCAAAAGAAAATTTCTTGCAAGTCACATTCTGTATTTCTTATTTGATTTAGACGGTGCAGCAGATGTGCTGAATGCACATTTGACCAAGAAAACACTCACTGACACAAAATCTCCGTGCAGTTCAACAGTCGCCTGTGACTCTGGTATCTCAAGTCGGGTGGAAGTAAAAACATTTGGCAAATACTATCAAAAAAACTCGATGCAACGACTGACAAACAAAACAAAAGAAACCACAGAACTGAAGAAAATAGGGTTGGTGTTGGATAAGAAAGAAAGACATGGTCCGTCGAGCGGAGAGGATTCCGAAAAGAGTTTGCAAATTAGCCAGAATTTGAGCATAAATAACGAAGAATGTGACACAGATTTAAAACACAACCAAGCAATCAGAGAAAAGAAAGTGAAGCCAAAAGAAGAAAGAGAATGTAAGACCTCAGAGATCAGTGAAGGGGATACTAGTGACGATGGTGACTCAGTTGTAGAAGGAACGAAAAGGAAAAAGTCCTTAAGTGTTCGAAAGTCTAAAAAGCGTATTGTCGCTACTGATAATGAAAACGACGATATGGGAGGCGATTTAACGCACTCTGTGAACGCTGAGGAGAAAAAAGCCTCTAATGAATCGGGAGTATTTGACAGTGGTCGCTTATCGAGTGGAGATCATTCGAAGATCGATAAATCTGCCAGAAAACCACCCGACAAAGGTACCGATGCCAAAAAGAAGCCGACAACAGTAAGCAGTAAGCAGTCGGAGTCACGTGCAAGGACGGCCAGTTATTCGAGTAGCGATACTAGTGACGACAGTAGTTGGACAACGGATGCATCGTCTGGAAATACTCACAAAGATGAGATTACACCAGTTCAAAAGGGTTCTGGGATAAACACTTTACAAGAAAAGCGAAGCGATGTAAAAGCAGAGTTAAGAGGAAAGAAAACTGACCCTGTTGAGTCAAAAACATCTTTGAATGGTCAAATGGTAAATTCTGGAGCGGTTACTTCTAAGGTAGAAAAAGACTCTAGTGAATCGTCTGAGGATAATGAAGAGGATATGGTAGTCGACGGAAAGGCTCCCGGTATTACGTATAGAAACTCAAGCGGTAAGGCAAGCGAAAATATTAAACAGGATTCAGCTAGTGAGCCTAACAACCGAAACATCACCAAAAAACCTCCGGCCGAAATACTAACTAACGATAGCTGTAACGAAAAAAATAAGGCGAAGGAATTGAAGTCAAAAGTTGAAAGTGACGACAGCAGTAGTGGCGGTGATAACGAGAACATTGAGACACCTGCAGGGAATAGGACTAAACAAAGTAGCCGGACAAGTATAGTTGGTAATAAAGCAAAGTCCAGCAAAGTTGTTGACAACGAAAGCAGCAGTGTCTCAAGCGATACCAGTCTTGCCAGTGATAAAAGATCCACCAGACTCAGTAATTCCAAGAAAGCTCTAAATAGGTCGAAGAAGTCTGACAGTGATTCTAAGAAGCATAGGCTGAAGAAAAGTGAACCAGTGGCGAGGACAAATCTGAGTAATAGTGGAGGTAAAGATGCACCGTCTTCAGAATCTGATGATGATAGTAGTTGGACTGGTTCTAGTGCCATAAGTAGTACAAAGAAAACATCAACGGGTGACGCTAAAGATGTGGCAGATCGAAAGAATGGAGTTGATGATGGCATCGCAACGGATTCCGATGACGATGCGAATAGCATAAAGCACCCCGTAAAACGTTTTAGCCAAGTTTCTGGGAAAGATAAGTCCAAAATGGACATGATTACTGCTCCTTCCGATGGAGAAAGCAACGACAGTGCTTCTGCCGGTACAAAGAAGCCGTTTACCCAAGTTCCTGCTGAAGTCAATAAAGGTCACCCGAAAGACATAGCCGAGGAAGTGGCAAGTAATTCCGATAACGATAGCCACAACAGTAGTTCTACGAATTTCAAAACTCCGTTCACACAGATTCCTGCCAAGGGTAGTGCTAGATCACAAAATGAGATTAATAACGTCGCTCGTGATTCAGATGACGATAGTGACAATACTGCTTGCATTGGTACAAATAGTGTTACGGAAAGGAACGAAAGATCATCGAATACACAGTCGAAGAAGAATCGTCAACAGAGTCCACCTCCAAACAAAATCGGTGAGTTTGGTGCAAATTGTCCTCTCTACGTAGGACGTGGTGAATATGGGTTCGCCCAGAAGAAGGGGGATAAGTACTTTACCCCTTTTCCCCTGTTGGAGAGGCTCCCCGTAATAATATGTGATCAATACGCATGTACTCAAGCTATAAGCTTAGTAAAATTTATCTGAACCCCTAACGGGAATCGAACCCATAACCTTCTGATGGCCGCTGAGACGCTCTACCTATGAACTTTACGAGGCTACCATCTGTACTGGTTCGTAATGATGGCAGGACATGTGTGCTACTCACCTGCAAGCCTCAAATAAATACTTGACATGCTGGGACTGGCAGGTTGGTAGTACATATGTCCTACCATCCTTATGATGGTCATGATTATTATAATAAAAATAATAATAATAACATGTGTACTGCCAACCTGCAAGTCTCAACTAAACACTCGACATATTGGGACTTGCAGGTTGGCATTATGTATGTCTTACCATGCTTACGACCACTACGGATTGTAGCCTTTGCTCACCAGTCACCACCTGAGCTCATGTGGCTCAATGGTTAAAGCGCCTCGCCGGCGATCAAAAGGTTGCGGGTTCGATTCCCGTCAGGGGCTCAAATAACTATTCTGCGTTAATTGGTAGAAGATCCTTGCCCCATATCGTAATTCCTTCTTTTTACTTCGTAGTCCCTAAGTCACCTAAAACACCTAAGACACCTAGAAGACAACCGGAGTATCCCAAGTCCTCAGCTCGGCTCCCTCAATCACCAGTTACTCCACGTTCACGAAAAGCGGCCCTTGATAAATCTAAAAGTAAGGTGGCGTCATGGCTGCTAGCCAACCATGGAACGGAAAATGGAGGTGGAGTAGATGGCGGAAACACGATCTTTGGTGATCAAGCCGAAGCTGTGATTCGTGGGTCGAATGCCGAAGGACATTCAAAAGATGAGGAGCGACAGGGAAAAGGAAGCAACCAGGGACAGTTTCAGGGTAAGTTGTCCCTCCGAATGACGTATTATATCGGCGGATGTTCAGTAGTACTAGCTTTAACAACTAACTATTCATGAAAACGTTATGTTTTGCCGCTAAAGCTTCCAAACTTTGCGACGTTCATCTACTCTTGTGGTTTCTGTATCGATATACTTTAACCCTTCAACACACAGTATCCGATATATCGGACACCAACAGTAAAAGAGAAAACAAAGTAAAAACAAAGAGCAAAAGAAAAAAATTATGCATCAAAGGGTTAAATAAAGCTTGCTTGTTAATGAACGGTGAACATAGTGGCTTTCTGCGGATATTATATATATTTGCGGATGCTGAACGGCAGCAGATTTTTGTCCGTACGAAAGCCGAGATTACTCATTCCAATCTGCGAACAATGTTGCCGCAGTTATTAAATATTAGGGACAAGAGTGAGATTTGAAGCCAGCGAGCAGCATCAGAATTAGATTTATGGTAACACTGAAAAAAGAATTCAGGTCAGGATATGTTCATGGTGAGCTTTTCACCGCATTTTACTTACAGACAGCAAAATGTATGTATGTATGTATATTGGTACATATTATTCTGGATGTAAGGTACAATATCTTGCCCACGTTTCATAACTTGTTCGAACAGACGTAGTTAAAGGTTTGTAGATCTGCCAGGATCTTAAGAATTTTGCTTGTGAAGATGTATCGTAATTTCTAAAGCTATGTTTTTCTCTGAAATTTATCAAAATTATATTGATTCTTGCTTCACATTTCATGAGGTGTTCTTGTATTAATCAATTAACTCTTTCCTGTCCGAGGACGTTCGCCATGACGAGTAAAATCGTCTAGCGTTAGCCAGAATTAAATACCGAAGTCTCCTTAAGTCACTGAGGACCTATTGGGACAGGAAGGAGTTAAGGAGATAGATTCTAAACCCTTGTTAACTCTTTCTGTCCGAGGACTTTACCCTTGACGATTAAAATCGTCTGGTGTTAGCCAGAGTAAAATACTGAAGCCTCCTTAGGTCACTAAGGACCTATACGGACAGGAAGGAGTTAATGTCGGAAAAAATCGTGTTTGTCGGGAAAATGGTCTCTTGGCCACCCCTAAAACATCGGAGCCACGACGCCCTTTGATAACACACTTTGAGAACTACATACATGAATATTTTGATCTATATGACTTTTTATCGTCTGTTTACAGGCCGTGCAGAAAACCCTGATCAGATGATTCACGAAGAAGACATTGATGCCACTACCGGTGAAGCCCGCGACAAAGTTGGCGAAGAAACAGCATCACCGAAAAAGTCAGAGAAAACCCAGAAAAGAAAACTGAATGAAAGCACTGAGCATGGACAGGGGGAGTCCTCGCCAACTAAAAACGCGAAGAAGAAAAGAAAAAGAAACAGAAATAGAAAGAAACCGTTTGCTAATAAGAATGAAGCAAATACTAACGGAATTGACGAAGAAAAGAGGGATACAAACGAAATAGGTAACTGGATTTTTTCCTTTTAAATTGTGTAGTGAAATATTATATGTATTTTTGGTATTTCTACGTTTAGACAGATTGACAGAACTCGGAAAGATTTTAGAAAAGTTTAAAACTTGTGACATGGTCACTGGGGGCGGAGGGGCCATGCCTCCCCGGAAATGTCCAGGACTGATCACGTTATTGTGAGAAATATTGCACAAAATACCTTAGGCTGCCTCAGGTACCTTTTTCACCTACACACGCGGATAGCTAGATTTTGCTGGATACTAGGTACCAGTATCCGGCATTACGCACCCTTATGGGCTAATCCCAAAGGCACAAACTCTCCATAGCCGCTCTTTGCACGTGTTGTCGATCTTTTTACGAAATGCAGGTTTGTATTTAGTATACTTTAATGCCAGACGTTGGTGTTGATACTCCTATTTTTAAATTTCGAGGTGTTTTAAAATCGAGGAAAGAACACCAAACGAGTGTTTGATATTACTTCTGAAACGGACTAGTATGTTAAAAGAAAATCAACACGAAAGTTGGTAAAATTCAGCGGTCTTGCCCCAATTTCTAAATACTGATTTATTGCTTTTACTTCATGAATTAATAATGCGTTTGAGAACTATAGTCCTACATCTTCTTACGTTGAACATGTCCGAAAGTTTTATTAGGTCAGCGATAGAGACAGACAAGCCCCACAGCTCACATCACGTTTCGCCATTGTCTCACTGGAGTTTCATTCTTGTAAAGAGTTGCAATTCTGGCAAACTTCAGTCGAACGAGACTCGTAATTCTGCGCTGCCGCTATAAGTGGCTGTACTAAAAAAAAGGGAATCGCATAAAATTAATTTCATTTCTACTCGTTCCAGATACAAATGACGCAGGCCAAACCGCCCAACCGGCACTGAATCCTAGCAAAAGAAAAGAAGCAACGCCACTTACCCTTCCCAAAAAAACTAAAGGACTCTTAGCGTTAGTGGAAGATGGTAATAATATACTTGTTCCTTTGTTAATTCCTACAATACGTGTTGTATTAAATCCTCAAAATGAACTCAAAACGTTTCGTGGGAAGAACACGGCTTCTAGAGCGTTAAACACATTTCCCAATTTTAATACCCATAAGTTCACTTAATAGTGTTTTTCACATAACTGAAGCTACTTTTACGCACTGTAATTAATCGAACCGATTTTAACGGTGACTATTTGCAAGACTTGATTAAAATCTGTAAGATAGAGGTCTTTTTCTTCTTATAAGAAACGAAAGTGTAATAAATGACTAAGTTTGCAGAGAACAGGTCTGCCTTTGGCAACCTGCACCTACTCCCGCAATCTCGTTTCACTACAGCCTTCTTTTCTGGTGATGTTTACTGCAAATTGCAGTGAGACCCTTGTTGGATGTACTGTAAGTGAAACCGTAATTTAAAATATTTTTTCATTGACATAGACGATAACGTCGGGAATTCCCAGCTGTCGAAGAAGCCAAAAGTTACACCTAAGGGGTCAGATCGGCGAAAGCCGAAGGGATTTTTAACCGGGTCGAAGAGCGTGGAACGTAAGAGTGGGGAAGCTCACAGTGGTAGACAAAAGAAGAAATTCTCCTCATCCCAGCCAGTCCGAGCGACAGAACTAAATTGTAAGGAGAAAGAATTACTGTCCAGTGGAAACTTGAACTTAGAATTACTGCTAAACGACGAAAGCATTACATGGTAGTATTTACACAAAGGGAGTTCGGGGACGCATTTTATTCAATTTTTTTTAACTGCGTGGTAAGTTTGGATATTAACGAGAGTCGGAAAGAATAAATTGTTTTGACTGCTTTTCAGCACCGCATTTTTTTCATGAGGTTTCATCAAAACTTGAGGAAAATCTGATCTACATAGGACGAAAAATTCGAGTTGACTTTCGCAGTAAAAATTTTCTCTTGATGTTACCCTGGAGGTGATTTTGAAATAGAATTGAAAATTTGTGCCTTCTCAAGGATGACCGTATACTGAGAGTCTCTCGTGCACTTAAATAGAATTCTAAAAACTGTATCCAGTTGACACGACAGCTCAACTGGTCGAGCAACGATCCGGAAATCCGAACATGTGAGACCGAATCCCACTGGAGTCAACTCAGTTTCCCGAATTGACTTTCGCGAAGTGTATTTTAAGGAACTTTTTCCATTCCAACAAAGACTTGGTGAAAGGAAGGAAACAGGCGTTTCAATGTTCTACTGAGTCCTTTATTATCACAGCTAAACCTCACCAGAGTGAGCATCCTTCATTGAACATCCTATTAGTGAAATATCGAAATTGTCAAAGTTAACTTTACATGTGAGACTACAAGAACTGACGGAAGGATTGAAGGTATACTTGGATGCAACTTTCACCTATAATAAATTAGATTTTTTAATTTCCTGTATTAATTCATGTACAGCATTTAATAAACGATTTATCATCACCCATTTGACATGGAAAGCATTTCGTGTCTAGCCTTTTTAAAGCGGTCGTAAGACTTTCCAAAAGTCCTTCCCCAGCTATCCTTGTAACCTTGCCTTCGGAGGCACCAACCCAAACCGATATTCTACATACGCTTCAATGCAACTCCAAGATGGCGGCGATTTTTCTTTCGACCAATTGGATGACTTGATTTGTTGGCCAGTGTACCAGGCTATTTCCAAGCCTGTTTCATGAAGCATGGTTGTGATTCAGTATTTCCTAGTTTGATATATCTTCGACTCCCAAACGTGAAGATCCAGTTCTATCACCGTCGTTCGACCAACTTGTTGTGTTATCAGCAGTGTTGTAATGCCTGATTGGTCAAGTGCTTCTGTCACAGCACCCGCCACAGCCCGCAATCAGCTGTTTGCCATCCATCTTAAAAAGGCACCAAGTGCTGTGTCAAAAGTTCGCAAGGCAGGATGCAAGTTTTCCAATGATGACCTTATGGAAGCAGCTTCAACGGTAAATCCCGCTTCGTGCAGGTCGCTGATGACCTGATTAACGCGGGATTCGCGCGAGCCATCCACGGACGTGACTTCCTGCAACATGTATTTCACGTAAGCAGAGAAGAACTGAGTGTGAACTATGTGTGACGAGAGTTTGCGTTTGAAAAGAAGTTCAAAAAGTTCATTATCACAATTTTCCTGATTGGGCTGCGAAGAAAAACATAGTTATCGTGAATTAGAATGATCGCAAAAAAGTTAGTAATATAAAAATTAATAGTGATAACAACCACTGCACTAACGATGAACTCGTATTTGGTGTTCACAGAAGGGGGATTCAGGATTTTTAAAAGACCGGCGAACCTTATTAACGACTTTTTTGTCATTAGAAAACTTACGAAAATCTAAGATCTACGAAATGGGTTCCCTTTATCTTTTAGGAAATTTCAAGCCGCTTACAATAATAATAATAGTTTCTGAAACGTTGCTCTGTATCGTTGGATTTAATTGTGCATTTTCCATCGAGACTATCTTAGAAGAAGAAGAAGCATATTTCACGAACCTGCACCTCCTTCATTTCGTTTACGATGAACTGAAACACCTCTTGGTCTCCCATGAGGAGTCCAAACTTGTAAGCCAACAGACGGTCGCTGTTTTGAAGAAGGGCGTCTAGGATTCGTTGACAATCCTAGGGAAAGCAAAAAATACGACAGTTGCGCCGTTACGTAAATTGTCAAAAGTAAAAACAAACGTTAAATTCTTAACACGATGAGCGATGTAAATTCAATGGAAGTAGAATATATCTGTGAAGAACTGCGTAAATCCGTAACTTGCCAGCTTTCATCTTGTCAAGTTTCTTTCTAGAGAGGTTTTGAGGAAGAAAATCGGATCCCCCCATACACTCCAGCTTTTCCGCAAAAAGTCATTAATTTAATGTGACATTTTGAGTGCATTTAAGTATGTATACCATTCACTTAATTCTGGTCGGTTAACATGGAGGCCTTCCTCATTACACTACATGCCACGTAGAAATATCAGTTTGACTTCGTAAAATGTTCATGGAACTTTACCATAATAAACATGTTGAATATACTAAGTTTAAAACTGTTTTGTGGAGGGGTTACCAAGCGGAATCCCTTCATAATGTCAGCAAACGAAAAAGCCCATGACAAAACCCTGGCTGTGGACTCAGGATTTCACACTTTCTTCATTACTGCCTTAACCCTTCGACGCACAGTGTCCGGTATATCGGACTCTAAGAACAAAAGGACAAACAAGAGAACAAAACAAAAACAAAATAAAATTTCACAGGTTAAAGAGGTAGGAAGTCCCACGTCAACAAGTTAAAAGTTCCTAATCAATGATATATTGCACGTGGTGGATTACAAATGTTGCATTAGCAAAAAGAATCATTCTTCCAAACCTTTCTATCCAGATGAATTGTATCCTGCTTCCCTCGTACTAATTTTAGCACCGACATCCCATCTTGAGCATCTGCAATTAGCTTTGAGAGCACCAAATACCAGGCTCTTTCACCACCGTGTCTGCCTTCAAGTGGTGGCCAAATCTCCAGCAAGGAAGCCACGGATAAAATTTGTTTACGAGTGACAGCCTGACTGAAAATTTGCATGAATAGGCCCAGGCGTTTCTCATTTGACTCCACGTCTTCTGTTTTTAGCTGGAAATTCGGAATGAAATAACAACAGAGTTATGGACACGTTAAAACATTTATTACTTTGGCGTAATATGACCATGGAGGTAATGTCTACATATTCACGAAAACGTAAGGGAAGACATCAAAAACGCGAAGCGTGTTTGGATATTGGTATCCAATGAAACGCTTGAAACAAGTCAACTTCCTTCGAACTTCTCTTCTCAAAGTCATTAACAAATCATCGACCAAAAAAAAACACATGCATGTTAGTATTTAGAATCTGGAGGCAGGAGCTGCATTAAACTAGTGAACTTGGAACTTGATATTCTCCAGTTAAATTTGACCTGGTGGATGAAGCCTTAAAATTTCATTTTTAAACTCACTGCAATATCCCAATGGCTACGAACTATAGCATTAGTCTGATGATATAACAACAATGTGCGGTCTACGCCAGTCAAGTGTATGAATTTCTCCAGCAGTTGAAGTACTTCTGGTTTCACTTCAGGTGGCACTGTATCATCGGCGCAGAACGGTCGAACCTCTTCGAGAATATCTTCATCTTTAATGAGCTTTTTTGTCGTTGAATCCTCCATATGTTGTTGTAAAGTGTCCAGAAGACTTTTTAGAAGGACTAATGGTGAAATATCTCTGGGAAGATACAGCGGTCGTTCATCCGAGTGACTGCCAAAGAAAAAGCAGCCACATAAACTTCCTCTATCAGCCACATGACTAAAAACATTCACAGTTACATATGGCCAGGACATCCCATACCACATAACACCACATAAAAGCACACCACCCCAAAATTACTCCGCAGCACAACTAAATCACAACACACTATACCCAACCATACCTTGCGCCAACTTACCCAACTCCAAACACAAAACGGTACCACACTAGATCACGCCACGCCATATAAAACCAAACCATACCTGTACGTTTTCAATAAAATCCTCAATGATTCCTTTACTACGTCTTTGGTTTTCAAACCATGAGCGCATTGCTGGTTTGCCAAATCTAAAATATCTATGACTATCTGCAAGGGGTCACCACTGCACAACACTTGTACACAAAGTTCTTTAATTTTCTTCGGCTCCGATCGAGAGACATTATAAAGTCTGGCGTACTCTATGTACTGATCCTGTAAGGGAAAATCCCGTCAACAACGCATTGAAACAGAAGTTTTCCAGAAGAACAGAAGAACAATTTGTTTCATATATGAAAACTAGACGACTCTACAACGTAGAGATGACACAATAATCGTAAAGAGCATATGCCATCAAAATAGGTATTGCATTTTTACAATGGGCTTATAATGACGAAGAACGGCATAGATAGCTCTCTTACAGGGACCTTATAGCCCTGGTCAATCTGCACATGACAGTCAATGATAGTTTAAGAAATCATTTTCCACCCTAACTATCATCAGCTATCATCATCGAGTGGTCAAGCGGGAAAAGCTATCACTGACTATCACGAAAAAGTTGAACATGGACAAGGTGAATGATAGTCCATGATAGTTGATGGTACGAGGTGTTCAAACGGGAGCGAGAGTTTCAATTATCATCGACTATTATGCGCCATTTGGCCAGGGCTAAAGGTGGCTCCTTACAGTTTTACGGTCTCCATTAAGGGGTATTTCGATCTTTAAAGCAGTTGTAGGCTCGCTACAAAGTGTGTCTAACTGTAGATGAAGCATGATAAATATGAGATATTTGTGAAATTGAGTAATTTTCGATTGGTAAGATGGTAATTAACAGTGTTGGAACATCGATATATTTTCATGATTACCATACTTAAGGCACATTATCTTCGGGTTTCTCTGGTGAATTTTTTGAAAATTGGTATGAGGTTAGATATTCTACTAGAATAAAATATCAGGGTAGGTTGACGAGGCAGATGCTTTGCAATAAACTTAGTGGATTTTAATAAAATTCTGTCTCATGAAAAATTTTCCTTAGGGCTAATCGGGCCGATTTCCGGCTCAGATGCACGAGGAGCTGAAATGCAGAGAACACACTGCTTTTTGGCCTAAATTTTGCCAACCTTTGATTAATTACCATACACCAAAACTAGAAATGGGTCTAACTAATTGCATCGTGTACGCGCACCCTAAACAAGTTTATGAAAGCGATAAATAATTATAAAAAATAATAAATTTTAGAATTCAACACAAACCATGGATCGGTGACATCGTATAGGGTGTACCACAGAATTACTAGGCATAGAATGCGTGCTTGGGCGCGTGACAGGGAGCGAATTGAACAATTTTTTGCCCTTACAAATCTGTCATGTTAGATTTACGGATCTGGTGGCCGACTATCAAAAAGTGGATCGAAAAATAAGGTTCAGCTGTTGAATTGTTTTCCTGTGAGGTGGTAAAAATACCACGTTCAGATCCACTAATCTAGTTTCTTCCATATACTGCAGTATCGTGCATTAAGTAAAGACCTTGTCAGAAATGTCCGAAAGAACCGCGTTTGTTCTTGTAGAAAAATAGTCTTGAGTTGAGTTCCTTTTGAACAGAATGGCGGTTTTCTAAGGGCAATCCAGGGGTAATCAGAGGGCAAATCAAGTGAAAATGGCGATTCCCATAGTTGACACCTCCGGATTACTGGTAACAGAGTGGAGCCCGCATTGTATTTATCAACAATTCAAAGCCCTAGCAAGTAACTAGAAAACAAATATGACAGGTTAGTCTTTGAAGTTACTTTCACATTCTTCAAAATCCGAGTTACCGATGAGAGAAATTAAAACGATTCTCAGGTGTTTTTTGTTTCTTTATGTTGCACTGGTTTACATACCTGGTCAGATTCATCCAATCTTGTCACAATTTCATTATCCAACGATGCCAAGTGCTTCTGGGATTGCTCAAAATGTTGAGTCACATCATTCAACGTAAGACCACCTAAATGTCTACGTGAAACACGAAGTAAAACGGTAAGATACAAGTTCACGGCAACCAGGTGAAACTTCCGACATACCGAATGCTACTCTGGTTTGTAGATTTTATGAACGTAACTTAAAGAAATTACAGTTCACGACCCATAACGATTCGACACTCCGGTCTAGTGTCTTCATCAGGGTTGATCTAAGCGTCGTAACTGTAATTTCTTTAAGTTACGTTCATACAATCTACAAACCAGAGTAGCATTTGGTATGACGTAGTAAAACATTAAATATAGGTTAAAGTATGAGGGAGAGGTTTTTATTCAACTGTGAAGACCGAGGCGCACAGCGCCGAGGTCTTTA
>JBAHVQ010000338.1:627082-646609 GCA_036872915.1 Nanipora kamurai | reverse complement strand
CAGAATACTTTCATGTCGTCGGATATTACTGAGAGTGATATGAGTGTGAGATATGTGATACTGAGAGTGAGAGGTTTCTATTTTTCATAATAACCTGGTATGCGGTTTTTATTTTTTCGTAATAACTTTCAACCGCCTGGTTTTAAAATGGAGGTCATTATGATGAAATTAATGACCGACGAAAAACAAAAGAATATGGTCTCATGAGTTTATAACATTGCTTCAAACTTTATACACGATGGGATATCGTAGAACAGTATAACATATTAATGAAATGAGCCTTTACAGAGCACACCAAGTTTTTTCCCAATCCACGCTTCTGTTCAGTCTTTCACAACGCAACGCAATTCGTTGCCATCAAACCAGGCCTTACTTTGCCTTTCCTGGGGCTGGGTAGCCTTGGCTAGCCTTACTCTATCTACCCAAAAAAGTTGTAATTCTTGTTGTTAAATTGGAACTCGGGACCGCAGTAATTGGCGTGCGCTGTTGCGGCCCCCAGCCATTTATGAACTTCTTTTGTAAACAAATGTTCTTTATCTTCACTATTTTAACGCAAGTGGCAAATCTGAATAAATAAACCCGTGTTCTGTTTGGCCAAGATCTAACAAATTTATTTCATCTCGGCCCAGTGCAGATCTGCCTGTTCAAATATTCCTCCGCCCTCCCCTGACTTGCATCAACCAGTCCTGCTCAATCCGTAGCGACACAACATATAGCGACAGATCAGACCTAACACACACCATGTACGATCACGTTGCCACTCCTTCCCGTACTCTTTCTCAATATCACATCAATCACCATACTACGTCACACAATCACACATGTCGTAACCGTTATTGATAATATGCTCCACGCTCCACGCTCTTCAAAAACGTACTGATGGCTTTTGGACTTTTTCTTCTGTCCACCAATCATCTGGCGAGAAAATTTCAGTGCTCGCTTAATGATGTCATCGCGGACGTCCACTGTTAGCGTATCAATAGCCTTTTCCGAGAAAGTAAGAGTGTCTATCAATTCTATCATATCCTGGAAACTTAGACGCTCGAGATAACCATGAACCTCTTCATAGCGATGAATCCAATCCACCTGTAATGAAGAGAACATAAAAATCACAAACAAAAAATGCAATATGTTTTCTTGAACAACTAACTTCACCCTTAAAATTGTGCTGGGTGAGCCCTTTAAAAAATCCAGTCCACCCTGCTCGCGTCCCTGTCTGTACCCCACAAAATGTAAACCAATTAGCTTTCTTTGGTTACATCACAAAGATTTACCTCTTTCCCCGCCGTTTTTCCCTCGCCTTCCCAGAAAAGCTTCTCAGCAAAAACCTTAAAAATTTTACTTGGAGAAAGGACTAGGCCGTTCTGAAATTTGGAAAAGACAATACGCTTAAATCAAACTAACATCGAACGAAACATGAACAGTTAACAAAATCACTAGCTTAAAGTGTTTGTACAATGAAAATTAAGTTGGTCTTATTTGAAAACGCAATATCTTTTACACTTTTTCCATACCTCACTTCGTCCATGAGATATTAAGACTTATTCTATAGGTGGCGTGCAACCAATCCCTCAAGATTCAAAAGGCAAAGACATTTTCGTCATGTTGGGTGAAATTATAATTGCAGATAAAGAAAAACCTTTGTTAAGTTCATCCAACATGGCGGCCATGACGTAACGTGCACAACACCTATATGTAAATAACACCTTGCATACGTCACACTGGATAACGAGTTGTTGCAAAGTGAGCAATATTGTTGACGTTGTTGAACCATGTCACAAAAAATTATGAGTTTGGGTGTACTTGCTTCACAACACTAAAAAGACAAAGCTTCTAGTGATAAATAGAATATCTTCAAAGATTTGCGTAATTTTTTAATAGCTGTTTACGCACTGTGACTTATGCAAGATGTTATTTACACATGAAATAGACCTTAATGTCTCAAGAACAAAGGGAAATATGGAAACAGTGTAAACGATGTGGCGCTATAATTTCAAAAGTTCTTTCAAATAAGACAAACTTATTTTTCATTGCATAAATATTTTAATGAAATAAGAAAGGTAAAAACAATGGAGGTATTTCCATACTCGTCTTGATACTTGGTCCAGTGTAAAAAATTTACGTTAACGAATAGAGTTGGGTTGTAAGCACCGAAGAAAACAAGAAAGCAAGAAGCCGTTGGTGTAGTCATCTGTACATTCAAGATTGAGTGGTACCTTCAATCGAATTTTGTTCGCCATTTTAGCAAACACATGGACATTCGTGCTGACAATATATGGTCGCAAAGCCTCTAAGGGATCGTTGCCATCCATCAACTTCTTGTAATCGATACCTGCAAAGCAAATAAATCATGTTGCTTTGAGAATACAACACATGACTCGAAATGTGAACGCGTTAAAGACAAAAAGTATTAGTAGTTGGTTTACGTAGACGTTGAATTAGAGCTTGAGGGATTCTTGGTACCAGAGAAGTGTGAGGAGCGACTACAAAGCTTAATTTCTAAAATTTTTCGTTTGGAATACGCTTTCCAAAAAATGTTCACGGTATGTCCCAGGTCAGGAGCCTCGTCAGAACAATGTTGCCATCCGGTTCTGGTGGATTAACACCAGGCAGGAGAACGACGGAAACTGGAAAGGTTCTCGCCTTGACACAAATACGCAACATTCCCGTGTTAGTCTCCATCTCTGAACGATCTCGCTGATTTAACTACAAGGGTAAAAGATTATGGTCCCTTCATTTATGCTGGATAACCCAATCAGCTACCTTAGATGTTTTCCTGAGAGGTCCAGTAAGGCCACCCCAACGTCGTTCCCACGGCTTTTTTGGTTTCGCGGTGCCAAGAAAGCCCTGGGAACGAAGTTTGGGTAACCCCTGTAACCCCCAAAAAAGGCCTTCCAGTTTGCCATTCAGTCTACGAAGGTGAACGGTAAACTTACGAAGTGTGTGTCATACCTGGAGAGGCTGCTTTGATTTTCTTGATGAGCCTCATGTGCGTCTGAGGATCTGACTCATCCTTAAAATGTAATGGGCAAAAAATACAATAATCAAAGAGCGACTAGAAACTTAAAAAGACCAGTTTAAATTTTCAATATCAGACAGTGGGTTCCACTCTTCCATTCCCAATACCACCGCCACACAAACTTTTGGCATACCTACTCCTCTCAATCCCCACATCACCTAACGTTAATTTACCCCAGCTCCCCCATATCCCTTCGCTATACTCACGTCATATGTGGTTTCTCCTCTTTGAACACATTCGTTAAATAACATGTAGTAATACAAGAGACGAGCCAGCTGTCTCCCGTCGATCGAAGGGTAAATATACTCTTTTAACCTTGAGATCACCTAAAAAAAACGACATCATGTATTTGAACAGTTCGCAAGCCGTCAGGTCTCGATAAATCTCGGTAATCTTCAGTCACGTGTTTAGCTGTTAAACATTAACAACTTCAGATGTTCCGAAGTTAAATATACGGCTCAGAATTTGCTGGCACTGAAACTCAGTCACAGCTTCGGAGCTCTTATCGATGACTTACTTTCTCTGGCTGTTCCAACAGCGTTTGCATAATTTGTTTTTCGTTGACACGATCCTGCAGCTGTTTCGTCGAAAGTCTGAGGAAGAAAATTCCATGAGTAAATAGAACTAATACTTATATAATACAGAACCAGGCGAGCAAAAACAGCCATCGTCTCTGCTCCTGCCTTTCTACCCAGTGAATCTAGTGCAGTACTCTGCCAACTGAGCTACGAAAGCCGTTGCCGAGAGCATGGTAATGAATTCTGCATTTGGGTGGATGGTAATCCCGATGAAGTGAAGGCTCAACGGAGCCCCATTTTTTTCATTTAGTAAATCGAAACACACACTCACTCGCTGTCGGTAAATAACCATTCTAAATGCGACATGAACATTTCCCACTTGGATATCTCGTATCGCTCTGCCAAGGATATGGCGGTGTTAAAAATGTCATCCTCCGTGCTCCTGTAAATGTGAATATTGGAAAAAATAAAATCAATCTGCATCTGCATAGGCCGTCATTTAAAGTTAACTTTTTTAGATGGACTGCAGACAGTTTGACGTAGTGCTTGTACTTCGGGCATAATGCAAGAACGACCTGGTAACAAAATAAGTACCCGAAGACAAAATCTTTCTGTCAACTATCAAAATTCGATTTACAATACCTTTTAAAATTCATATAACAGTAGGAAAACAAAATAGATTTGACATCGAAAGGCATATTGGAGAATTACTTCTTAAACAATTTTATAATCTAAATTTGGGGGACAAACCACTCTAATGATTGCAATGTGACATTAAAGAAGTGTCAATGGTTTTAACTTGGGAGCATCGTTTGATGTTTGTGAAAGTTGATCGTGCAGGTTAGTGTAGTCTTGAGAAACACTGTTTGTGGAAGTGGCTCACGTTTCAATGGCTACAGTCACCTTAAGAGTACTTACTCTTTACTTGACTCTGAAGATGACCGCAGCTGTTGGCTGTCGAAACGTCAGCCACTTCCACCAACAGTCTTTCTCAAGACTACACTAACCTGCACGATCAACTTTCACAAACATCAAGGAGTGGTCCCATCAAGGAATGTAGAGGGCAATAAGTTGATCCCACGTAAAGATGAAATGTTACATTTTCGCAAAATATCCCTGTTTTCGTATGCTTTGAACGATGATACAGTAACCACATATACTACCAAGCAAGAACAACGCTTACATGGTCAGTCCCAAGATGGTCTCTCGTTTGTATTCTTCATCTTGAGTAAACCGACCAATATCCACACCTTCAAGTTAAAAAAAATCGTATATCATCACGAAATACCCCCACCATGTATGATAAAGGATGACTAAGACAAACCTCCCACCACTTTAATGTTGACGGGAGACATATATGTTATTTACCAGGTGCGAGTTCCCTATTGGAAAGTACTTTCAATGTTCACTTAAGACGCCCAAAGGCCCGCGTTTTCTACAAGGACCGACGAAAGTGCTATATTACACATTTGTTCTTGACATAAAACAAGGAACAACTGGAGGTCAAATTTAATTCTGTGAAAAAACTGAAGTATCGAAAACTTTAAAAACTGTTAAAACTACAAAAACTATTAAAGCTATTGACCTCATTCCAATATAGCCGTTTGTTAATTACTCTATAGCCTCGTTGTCATGTTGGAAATTCAAAAGAACTTTTACTCGAGAACGAGGCTATAGGGTCTAATTTATATGACTACAAAAGAATAATGAATAATTGAACCGACGGCCATATTGGAACAAGGTCTATGATAGGAGTCGCTAAAAGGATTAACAGATGACTTAATAGTGGTAACTAAAAATAAAGGGTCATCCCTCCCGTGTCGTTAAATGAAGAATTTACGTAGTCTCGTTTTGGCAACGGCGAGCGAGTGTCACGTTGATGAAGTTGTAGCCATTCACTTTCAAGAATATTTCCCAGAACTGGAGTACAACAGGAAATCACAACATACCACGGCCAAGTTTTTGAAGGAGTTTAGCTTGAGAGAAATCTGACAGCTGTGCGTGATATCGTTTAAGATGATTCATGAGAAACTTCACATCGTTTCCAATCTCTTGCTCAGCACGAGAGCATTCCATCACATGATCTATGACCTGACCTGGAGGATGATGGTAAAGCGAGGATTGATTTTCCAGCTCCGTTGGGTACAGTTCGTTGTAGACTTGCAAAGCGTAGTAATATGTAGCTAGCTGCAGGGTCAAGGAGATACTTGGTAGCTTTTCAAAGCATTCGTAAGCGTCCGTGAACTGAAAAAGAAACAGCAGAGGAAAATGATTGGAGATGGCTCGGAAAATTAACTCTAATCAGACTTGAGGGAGGTGAAAAGTGCCGCCGCTGACTTTGATATTTAATATCCCAAGAAGTCTTTAAGGTACACTTCACAAGTTTCAGGACTTTTCCATAAATCGTATTGGTTTTATTGGTGCCAAAAGTCAGCCAAAGGTATTCAACAAAAATAAGTTACAGGTAGTTTCATAACACATACTGTGGAGAAAATTGGATCTAAAAATATTCAGATATTTAGTTTTTCCCATTTCTTTACTGGAAAATTGTTTATTTTTTTATTAGAAGGTGGTCGTTTGACGATAAGATCGAGTTTAAACGACAAAAATCGACAAATTTTACTTTTGAATGTGATATTTCAGACTTGTTGTCCACTTCAACATCTCACAATAGACCTCCTTAGCTTCGACGTTTGTTTACCCATTTCAGATCACGTGATGTTACTCTGGAGGATTGTTCTTTGGAAATTTACTGGTATTCAGATACGCATCAAAGTGTAATATTTGAATAATAAAGAATCAAAACATCAAGTGGTCTGAAATGGGCAAATTACATACGAAGCTGAGGAAGTCAATTATGAAGGGATGACTACGTCACTTTTCATCACCACGATAACCTACAACGTTTGGAAAGTCCAAACGGAAATTACATTATTCCGTGAAAAGTTGGCGATCAAAGGTAAAATAGTTACTTAGATATAACCCCAAGTGCTTTCTGCCCCGTCCAAATAACTCAAAAAATTACCGAAAAAATATTTCATTACACTTACCGTAGAAATCTCGTTACTTTTGAATTCAACGATTATTGGGGGCAGTTATTATCGGGGGCACAATCACAGGGCTTCCCCACTGATCCCACACGGGAAACCGAAGGACGATTGGGTACTCTATTCCCACGAATTTCACTTAAAATATAACAAAAAATAGTCACTAAAATTGCACAATATCATTTTTTTCTTTTCAAAATAAACTAGGGTATTTCCCCAGACGATGTGCAACCCTTTTCCCCAGATCATTTGAAGATCTCGGCCAGTAATTTTGGGATTCTACGGTATCACAAGAATTCAATGATTTGAAGCTGGTCGTCTTTAAACATCACAGTGTAAGCGTTGCATATTCGTGACCTACTTCGATGTTAGTATGGTTCACCACGAGCGTGTTCTACATGTCACGACTGTGATAACGATGACGTGTTGAACAACCTACAGCCTTAAGGTAAACCACAACATCTCAACAGGGTAAAAAACAAGACGAACTCAGAAAAACGATTTCTGAGTCTTAGCCGGGAATCGAACTAGCGACCTTCAGATCGTGCTTTCGTGTCATATCGTGGCTTCCGCTTAGGTTGCACATATGACTAACCTGCAACTAAGCTCACCATCTGAGTCTTGGTGGCTCAATGGTTAGAACGTCTTACCGGTTATCAGAAGGCTGCGGGGTTCGATTACCGTATAGGGCTCAGAAATCGTTTATCTCAGATCATGAGCTTGACGAACGTTCGCTGATCGTCTGATATACTCCAAGCTCCCACAATGTTTGTGTTCAGATTTCAAGAATAAAAAGGAGTTGCGTAGCACTTTACGCAATACTGAAACCAAGCAATTCACATTACTCACCTCTGGCAAGGCAAGAAGATAGGCTAACGACAGTGATGAATCCTTGTTGAGGCAATTACTGGCCAAATGAAGGAGAACTTACAAAGAACAGAAAAAGTACAAACAAAGGTCACAAATAAAGACTGAGATAGCACCATGTGCAACGGAAATTGCTTCATATTTATTCAACAATAATGAGGAGCAAGGGAAAATCAATTCGACGTAATTAAACATTTCTCGATTGACGTTTGGGTTTTCAAAAAATCCTCGAAGCAATTTTACGAAGTACAAAACCTTGCAATTCTCACCTTCCGTTGCAGGTTCTTCAATGGATCCTTCAGCGCGTTCTTCGGCTAGCTTCTGCGTTTGAAGCAGGAGTTCGCTAATACACAGAGAACGTTCCTCGCTTTCATTGGAACCAAGTTGGAATTTTACCTAGACATTGAGAAGCAGGAATACAAAACCGTTGGTAGCGAGGAAAAAAATAAACTAGTTTCTGTACTTAAAAGCAAAGATTCTTTCACCAAGTAATGCCAAAACAAGTTGATTTATGTTTGAAAGTATTCATCACTCTGAATTATTAAGGTAAGGTCTGCCATAACTCCAGAAACCCGAAAAGTGCCCATGCACTCATGTCCTGTACAATGTCAACAATAATACTTGATGACTTGACGGTCAAGATGATCTTGTGAATCGAAAACGTTTGTTTTCAATCTTTAACCTACAAGTTTTATCTTTTATATATCTTAACAGTTTTAAGACGGCGTGATGATACACAATTCCATTGATATTTCCGTTTAAATCCTAATTTTACATAACTTTTCACATTTAATGACAAGTGAATTGCTAACGTGTTCGTGGAAACATATATAACACGACTGACCTCGTGCGGTTGCAGTTTACTGTGAACAGTATCGTAAAATGGATGACAACAGTACTGCATCGACAGCTGCTCATTCTCCGACATTTCTTCCGGTTTACATTCATTTGAAGCTCTGTTCAACGGTCTGACCCACTGCAGCGAGCTTTTCCACCAACTGACGTCACTAACGTTGGAAATTATTGTTCTGGTAGTCTTAGAAATTTTCCTGGTTGTAGAGAGCTCGTCCTAAAGCAGACATGTACAAAAACTAGACTCAAACAAAGGATCAGTGGACAGATCCATGACGTAATAATATAGAATGCTGCGCAGGTAGTATATAATACAGCGTAGAAAGTTAAAAAGTTGGCAGACTGTACGTCTAAAAAGGCTGGTAGGTTTTTTACAGCTACCTTCTGCGAATGTTAATACCTTGGCTTCTTTCACTCAGTACCCAAGTTTCGCACATCCTCTCTCATCTGTTTCCACTTTACTTTACACTTTCCTCCTTTTCCTGCTGTTTCTCTCTTGTGATGACAATATTCAAACCAAGTTTGTTTCCCTACCTTTCAACCCGTACATGTACCTGACTAATATACTAATAAATCTAATGAAAACCCTTCCCCCACTAACCCAAGACTAATCTCCTAGCCTCATTATTCCATACATACACAAAACTACTTTCATAACAAAGGGAGTTAAAACAGCTCCTTTTGTTAACATCTTTTAGACGTTTACCGGGTACTTGGGTATGAATTAATATTCCTGTCCATTTTAGTTGACATGATATGATGCAACTTGAATCCGAATACCTGACTTTACAATTTTACAGGTTTTGTTTATGTTTTCTATTTTAAATAAAAATGACGAACTTATGTAGAGAAGAAAAAGTAAGTGATGTAATTATTCGTACTATACATACCGAATCGTCCGTGTCTCCTAGTTTTGGCATTAAATCGTTCATTTCGCCATATAAAATCTGAAGTCAAAAGTTAATCGACAAATGACTTAGAAGTTGATTCAAGGGAATCGTTAAACAGCTATGACCAAATGATGAACAAATGGGAAAGACATAGACAAACAAGCAGCCGGAAAAGCAGAAAAACCTCAACAATCGGATGAACTAAGGAAACAAAATTTGCTACCAGGTAAATTAACAGATTGGCAGAAAGGCAGGCGGACAGACGAACGAATAGACAGACACACATGCATTTCCAGGCGTATATATGAAGATACAGACTGAAGCACAAACATAGAGATACTATTACAGACAAATATCGACACGGACACACCCCTCCCAGTCCAGATTTTCTCCTGGTTGCAGGTTTTCTCCGGGTACTCCGGTTTCCTCCTGCGGTAACACTGGACCCATGAGGGACCTCTAGGGATAACTGCGTAGTTTGGCTGATAGGGTTATCCAGTATAAATAAAGGAACTCTATTTATGTCTTGGGTGCAGACTCAGACACAGTAATATATAAGAAGGCAGACACAAACAATTGAAATACAAATCGAGTGACAAGTGCCCAATTACTCTTTTACATACTTCTGTCTGTAGTAAACTTCTTGAACTTAACAACGCTTCAACGGCGTTAGGTTCACAGTAGGTCAGTGAAAACCCCAACAGCTTTTGTCTGGGAAAAGTAACGCTCAAATCAGTAATAATTAAAAATAACATGACTAAAAATAACAAAGATGTTGATAATGCATACCTCGCTTTTGGGTTGGTAAAAGCAGTGTTTTGGCCCAAAGTTCTACAAAAAATCGAATCAAAAACAATATTCCTTTATGGTAAGTTGCACTCTCAAGATAACCGACTAGAAAACCTCCAATGTAACAACGGATAAAAATAAATTGAATTAAAACATCTGGTAGTTCGGTAAACAATGCGTTTCGCTGGTCTTTGTTATTACCATGATATTATCACTAACGGTGAACTACATATAAGGATTTTAGTGATTAAATATTCCCGTAAGCCTCAAAAGGTCTTGTAAAAATCCCGTGAGCTTTCAGCCTTATAGGACTTCCACAAATCCATCCCAGGCTTTCGGGAATATTTTATCATTAATTTCCCTCTTGCCATGGTATTAATTATAATTAATCTACATAATACAACCCGACGTAAATAATACTATTTTTTTCAAATACTGTCGAAAATAAGCCTTCCTATGAAGTCCCACTCAGTGCTACGACAAGGTAAGGTTGGATAATGTTCAATATAACGTGATAAGCAATATCATTGGCATTACTTCCGCCAAGATTTTTTTCACCATATATCTCGTGCAATCGTTATGGTACTTTATAAGTTGTACATGTGGTAGCTTGGTGTGCGTAGGCCTGAATGCGCTTGCGCCTCAAGCTTGTAAACTCAGAAAAGTTTTCTGAGCCCGCGACGGGAATCGAGCCCGAATTGCTTCGCCTTACCGGCATATTTTCCACCCTGGAACAAAACCACTTTTCATTATTTCAGAGCATGCGCTGTAAGCAACCACGAAGTCATTGCACTGGAGCGCTCGGTCAGCGACCAAACTGAGGACTCTTCCCCTCCTGGTCTTCTCATCAGAACCAGACAACTGAAGGAGAGAAGCCAAATGAAGCAACTGAAACGAGAAAAAGTGGTTTCATTGTTAACTTAAACAGTGAATTAACGAAATACAAGTCTGAAGAAGTAAGGTTTGTAGCTCCGTATGGTCATAATAAAAAAATAAATGGTTACTTGGGCCAAAAAACTTTAACAAACCCGACTTCTCACTAGAAGCTACTCCCCTCTTTAAGAGAATAGCGTTTCACTTGAACCGTTCGACTTTTTACCATGTAATTTATTACATATATTATACACCGGAGCCTCGGGTTTTATGAAACTTTTTTTAGCTTGGGTAACGTTCATTACGAAGATCAAGCAAGTAATATGGGAGCTAGTAACGTTAAAAAAGTATACAACACGATATTGACCAAATAGTCGATTCGTGGTACTTCACCAAGGTTAAATGAAGAATTATGGGATCTATGCCATTAGGTGTGGTAGCTAGGGTTATCATGAGTGAGATCTTATTTCTATGTAAAACCCAAAAGCTATGGCGAACGCTAACGGAGAAAAGACGATACAAAAATGTTCGTTCACCTTAAATTCTCAGAAAATATCTGAGCCTCAGAAGGAATCGAGCTTGCGACCTTTTGATGACGGGTGAGACGCTCGAACTATTGAGCTAAAGAGACTGAGATGGTGAGGGAAGGTTACATACCAGGTGACCTGGAAACACGAAAGTGGACTGGGACTAGTTGTCAAATAGAAAGCCATTTCCAATTTAAGTTAGTTAATATCTCATGAACCATACAAGATTCTGTTTTTAAATTCGTAATGGAAATACCCTTCCCTTTATTGAATGCTGACACAAAGTTTCAAACAGTTTCACAAAAGACACAGATACGAAACTAGATTTTTACTGTGCTGCTAGTCCCAGGCCTTTTACCTGTGGTCAGATAACCTAGTATATGAAAAAATGTAGGATGCTGCGTAGGGAGTCTATAAAACAACGCAAAAAGTTAAAAGGCTGGTAGACTGCCAAATATATTTGGCAGTCTACCGACTCTTTAACTTTCTACGGTTACATATATGTACTGGTTCGACTGATGACATATGTTGGCCAGAGCAGGTCCAATATGACTGCAATTCTGAATTAATTTCATTTACTTAAATCGCTTTCATTGAGGAAAAGCTCTATTATCCAGCTTGAATCTGGAAAATATCGCAGGTTTTGACAAGGTGCATGAATGCCGAAAGGTTAAAGTCAGTTAGAATGAAGAACTGACTCGGGTAAAATGTGACTTCGAATGCAGTTTAATATTGCATTTTTTAACATCGCTGAACGAAATTTAAAAAATAAGGTATAAATGGAATTTCTAAGATTACAGCACCTTTCCTGGATCTTTGTAGGACAAATGAGACGAATCCAAAGCCTTTTCAATCAACTCCACTTTGTCATGGCAGAGACGAACTAACAAACAGAAAGAATGATAAGTGAAGGTAAGATCAATAAGATAATGAAAAACAAAACACAAAAGGTCCACAGTTCTTTGCCAGAGGTGGACGTACAAATTAAGGAGATTGCCAACATTCTAAATTAAGCGTCAACAAAATCTTCAAAGCAGACCAGACACTAGGAATGATACAGAGCATCCGTTTTTGTGTAGGTACTTGCATGCATTCCACGTCAAATATATGGTATTTTTACGTGTTTTTGAAAAGATACCAGACCAACCGGTACCACCTTACCTTGTAATGGCAATATCGAGACATTTAAGTCACTCAACATCGACAGAGCGGTAATCAAATTAAGTTCTTCTTTCACAGTCGGTTCGCTAGACAATATTAACTCCAGACAGACCCTGGAAGAAATTAAAATAAGCATTTGGCACAAATCATTTGCTGGTATGCTATGAATGCCATTGTTGTAAGTATTTTTTGAATGTCTTGACTTACTTAGCTAGTATCATGCAAGGATCTTTGACATCATTTGCTGAGTTGAAGTACTCCCTGGCTGCTGTAACGACCATCTCCACAGACTTTTCGTAGCCCACTCTGTCACCACGTGATGAACCGCCACCGTCCCGACACAACAATCGTCCAGCATGGTTGATGTTTTCTTTATTTCCTGAGCCAAGCAAGCACTCAGCGCAGGCCTAAAAAGTTCATTGAAAGCATAAATTATCAACTTTAAAAAGGCGAAGTTACATTTACATTCGATTTGAATCTATTTTGTACTATTTCTGCCTTACCTGATAGCAAACCGTTCGCGAAATACAAGTGAAAATTTTATCTCGGAGGTCCAGCATATCAGCCAGAAGTTTATCCCATTCAATTCTTTTTAATGGAGGCTCCCTGCGAAGGTTTTCAAGAGATATCCGTGTAAAACGCACGTCGTAAAGGCAATAGTGGCGGCAAAAGCATGTAACAATAGACCATAAAGAAATGCAGTTTAACGAGGTTGCACTGATATTCATTCTAAAATCAGTTTGTAAACGAGGTGAATAAGAAGTTGAGCAGACAGACGTGAGAGAACATAAAGTGCGTTCTCATTAGTGGACTTGGACCGGATTTAGATTTGATTTGGATTGAAACTAGCTGAACAAGTTTTGTAAACCGGTTTGGACTGGGTTTGGACTTTCAGTAATGTCGAGGGAGTGATCCATTTAAACAGAAATTATCCCTTGCCACGGAAACTTATCCATGTTGAGCCCAAATCCGGTCGGACCGCGTTCACAGTTGTCCGATTCCTTTCTCAAACCACCTCAACCAAGTGGACTCAATTCCAGACGTGAACGCACCTTTGAATGTCCCGAGCGAAAACTACGATGGCATCTTTCGCCCCAGTCTGAAAGTTTACCCTAATTTTAAGTCATTTTATTGAAGGGATGTCCAAAAGCAATTATTTACATTTTGAGTACATTTCTCATGTTGACCCGATTTGTCAACCCCTCTTAATTCATTGTATTTGTCTTGAGACGGACGTTGGTTTGGCACGATCCATTTCGATCCATTAGATCGAAAAGGCCGGAAAACAATTGCTTCACAGCCAGTGCAAAATCTATAAAATTTTCATACGTACGACCTCAGTCTTAACGTTAACTGATTCTGAGTATTTTCTGACATTTAATCGGCTACTAAAAAAATCTATTTTTAAAGATTTTTATAAAAACTTTTTTTATGATCTATTTTGACGTTCGACGTATCGAAGTAACCTCCGTTCTATGACGACTGTGATGATATGAATAATAAGGACATTGCGCCACCCCGTGAAAATGAGGAGTCTAGCTCAAAAAATATTTTTAAAAACTTTTTCTATTTGGAACAACATTAGTCATGTAAACTTCGCTCTAATCTCACGTTAAGATCAAAGAAAGACAAACTAGTTTGCAACCTGTTCCTGGCAATTTTTGATAAATTGGTCATGAGAGATGTCGCTGCTTCCTGGTCAGCCTAGAAAAAAAAAAGCAACCACATACTAAGATACAAATACCACAAAAAGAGTGATAATATAAAAACCAACAAAATATTTCATTTTCATAGTTTTCAGTGCGAAAAAAATTGCAAAATCACAAATACCTTGTTGTCCAACAGGAAAGAAATTGGTTTTGGAAAACCGTTCTCAGAAAGAATTCTCGCTCCCCTATAAAGTAGGGAAAATAACATATCCTATTTTACAATCCTTAAATTACAATGTAGGTGTTTCTACCTATATTACTCGATCAGACCTCAAAGAGGTCGTTCGGTCTACACAAATTACTCCTACCCCTTACTTAAACATGTTATCTTCGGACATCTAGCGCAAATATTAATATTAACTACAATATATCAATCTCCCATCATAAACCGAAACCTTCGTAACTCAGTCAAGTACTGGACTTTCCAGTATTTCAACCGGTGGTTGGTTCGACTGTTTACTTACTTGTTCGTTTTTCTGTTGGTCTGTCTGTTTAGTTCCTAGTGAGCTTTTATGTTCAATGGTCTTGTTGACGAGTAATTATTTTCTCTATCTGTCTGCCTATCTACCTGTTTGTCTGTTCGTCCGTCCGTCTGATTGCCTCCGTACCCGCCTGTCGGTGTGTTGGTCTGTCTGTTTGCTTGTTTGCCTGTCCACCTGTCTGTCCGTCTGTCTCTGTGGTTGTCTGTCTGTCTGTCTGCCTGGCTGTCTACCTCCCTGCCTTCGTTTATCTTTCTGGCATTTTTCGTTCGATATTATCTTGTCTGTCTGTCGGCTTTGTTACTCCTTTGCTTGGTTGTTCACGTTTTTTTCCGTTGGGGTAAGAGTTTCCTAGAGCTAATTAATACTTACTGCAAATGTATTTTCACTTCTTCCATTTTCTTATGAAGATGAAGGATTTGATCTGATAAAACACTGCAAGAAAACGTACAGTAAAATTGAACGACTGCCCTATAGCGAGAACACAGAAACATTCAAATTCGAATGGTTGATGTGATCATCTTTCTCTTACCCTTCACCCTCTGAAGGCATACACTTTAACATCGAGGCAGCCAGATAAAGCTGGTCATCTCTACCGAAGAAGGTAGATAAAGACAGGAGTTTTATGGATTAAAAGATAACACAACTGCATTTTCAATAAGTCTAAAAAAATTATTACAAAGTACCTTGAACAAAGATAGATACAGTCGATGGTAAGCTTCATCTGACGTGCTACATCTGGAATAAATGGTTCATTCACCTGAAAGAAAAGAGAGAGAAGAATATATACAATCGTAACGAAGTGTAAACCATGCTATAAATACAGCAGCATTTTCAGCACATCCCATTGTCCTTCACGCCAAGCTTTGAAAACGACAGCGCCAAATGCAGACGCAACAAGGCAAAAATCTTCCGCGCTTTACAGTACAATTTTGATCACTGTAGCTTAAAGTGAAGCGGAGACTGCTATGTCTCAGCACATTACTTGCCTATCAGCATAAACCCAGTTGAAGAGCATCAATATGAGTCAGGGACGTCAATATTGGGGGATCTGGGGTATATATCCCCCAGATTTTGGCCTGCTTAACATAGGCATTGTTGCCATCCCCCCAGATTAATGGCCATAGTTAAAAATTTTAAATAATTCAAGCATCAGTTTCCCTTTAACATGCTGTACTTTTGTATATCCAACTGTTAAACATTTGTCTTTATCACTTTCATTGTTGTACTTCACATTTTAACGGTTGTTCACCTTTCTCCATTAAACTCAAAGGATCTAGGAGCATTACAGGTAACTGAGCAAACCTACTTTTTAGTTCACATCATTCCTTCATTACTTAGAACAAATTTACGCCTTTTATATTGATTTGTACAAACACAGGTTATTGAAGTTTTCAGTTTCGACGAATACAATGGTACAAAAGGAATTTGACAATTTTGTTACACAATTTCCCAAGTACCACAGCACCTCCAGTCACTAACCTCAGACGACGACTGCTCCAAAATTTTAAGAGGGTATGTCAGGTCTACCTATAGCAAAGGATAAATGAATTAAAGTCATGGACATTTTTCTGAAGGAAGAGATACCAATTTAAATCCATCGCTTCCTTGTACTTTAAAATTCAGTTTTTAACTATAATCAAATCAATTGACGCATGAACTAACATAGAAACAAACCAATAAACAAATAAACACATAAATAAAAACAAACGAACAATCAATCCAAAAAACAAACAAAGAAACGAAATGACTAATCCGATGTTTTGGTCGCAGGTAAATACTTAATCAGAGACGCCAAGTTCAGCTGGAGCTGAATCGATGTTTTAGAAATTTAACCGAAAGATTAGATAAATTGAAAATAGAATAACAACAAAGAAAAAGTGAGACAGAAAACACACACTGTGACAGCTTAAGCTTTGGGCAGAAGCTACGGGACATTTACATAATATCCTGTATCTAGAGAAGATTATATCTATAATATCCAGTGTCTGAAAGTCCGAAGGGTCTGCACGCGGACTAGGACAAATTAGACACGTACCTTAGCTGTTTCTGTCATATACTGCTGTGTTAATTTAACTTTACTTCCTCGATTCCGTTTATCCACTCTTTCCAGGAAAGGAATAACCCATTTCTTGAAATCTTTAATGAACGACTGCTCGGTAGACTATAAAGAATGGCCCATATCTTTAGTAAAGTTTGTTTGCGCAGGTACTACCACATACTATTCAAATCAGACATGGTTTTACGCTACTCTGGCTTGAAAAGTTTTGAACGTAGCTTACAAACCTATCGTTCATGACCCAACGTCTCGACACTCCTGCCTAGTGTCTTCATCAGGGGTGACTGATCTGAACACGAGGTCGCTATTTATATCCCTAGAGAACCGTTGATGACGTTACCTACAAACGAGCGTAAAACCATGTCTGATTATTCATCTGACCTCGTGTTCAGGGGTTGGTTGTCTAAAAAGATGACTAACTTTAATCATGATTAGTGCTTAATTTTAACCAATCAGGATCAGAGGATAAGAATTTAGCTACGTCTTAATCATCCGACGGGTGATTTAATCATGATACAACCAGGAAATACAACCAGGCCCTGATCAATCACCCCTGATGAAGACACTAGACATGAGTGTCGAAACGTTGGGTCATGAACGATAGTTTTGTAAGCTACGTTCAAAACTTTTCAAGCTAGTGTAGCGTAAAACCATGTCTGATTATTCACCTGGCTGCGTTGGGAATTTCTTCACATGCTATTCAAAGTCATAGAGTATTGGCACTTATCGGCCTACGAACCACCGTAGTGTACAAACCTTTGACACAAGTAACTTCATTTTCTCGAAATTGTTTAGTTTTTGAAGTGAGTCCAGGTCCACCTCTCCATCTCCTCGGCACTTGAAATACAATAACGAAATAAAACATTAAAAGAATAAAAAAGTAAATAATTAAATAATTAAATAGACAAAAAGACGAACAAATAAATAAAATAACACACATTTCATAAAATATACGAATGAATTAATGCAAAATAACTATAAATAATTACATAGTTGAATGAAAAATTAAAATAAATAAGAATAAATAAATGAATAAATGTAGGTGATGTGCAACCAATCCCTCGAGATTCAAAGAACAAAGATATTTTCGCCACGTTGGATGAAATTATAATTGCAAACAAAGAACCTTTGTTAAGTTCATCCAACATGGCGGCCATGACGTAACGTGCACACCACCTATAAAAATAAGCAAATAAATATAAAAGATAATAAATAAATAAAAATATGAAACTCAAATGATAAATTTTAAAAAAACTGGGAAAAAATAAAAATATTGAATGCTAAATAAAACATATCTTTTTTAAAAAAAAATATATTTCAAATTAATATTTTTCATTGTGTGAGCAGGCGCTCTGATTCTCCCTCATGTAAGTCGATGAGTGAAAATAAGATCAACTTTCCCAGCTTTGAGGTGGGATACTAGATTTACTAAGGAAGGTGGGAATGTACAGTTTGGATATCTGGTAAAAGAAAACCAAAGTAATCACGGTATTACTGAATAAAAATCATTTGCAACGAGAAAACGAATTTACCTCGTAAATAACATCACTCAGGGTGACCAAGTCGTCGTGCAAAGACACCAAACCCTAAATTTAAGGAAGAAAGAAAATCCGAACTTTAACAAACAACAAAATATAAATTGTGACATGTCTGAAGTTGATCGTCCAGGTTAGTGTAGTCTTGAGAAACACTGTTGGTAGAAGTGACTGATGTTTCGACAGTCTTAGCGGCGTTCGTCATCATTTTCCCTTGACTCTGAAGATGAAAGCCGCTAAGGCCGTCGAAACGTCAGTCCCGTCCACCAACAATATTTCTCAAGACTACACTAATCTGAACGATCAACTTCTAACATGTCACAATTCTCCCAGGTTCAAACCATTTATTTTATTAAAATCTAAATTCAAATAAAACGAAATCTTAACTTTTAAAAAAATGTATTTTATTCTACGGACAAATTGTATCGTTCACCATAAGATAAGCATACCATTAAACAGAACTAAACAGTTCACGTTCCCATAACACGGTCAAGGAACCTAGTTGATAACTTGGGGTCTCGCTAACAAGCTGACCGCTTTTTTTGTCTAGTTATTGTCTGGTCGGGATTTTCCAACGACGTCACAAACCACTATAATTTTTTTTCACAGTTCACCACTTTTCACAAGCAAATAACGTGAATACAAGGAGGAATGTGGTAACGTGAAGAATATGCACCAAATATTTTGGTAAGGCCTCAAGCCGACTTTTCACCAACAAATTTTTTGGCGGAAACCGCAAATCTAATGTAAAAACTAAAAAACAGATGTCTAACTGCTGTAGCTCCAACGAAAAACCGCTTCGCCCAAAAAAATCATTACCTTTACGCCTCTTTCTTTACCAAGTTTAATCAGTTCCAAGGCGTTATCCACCTACAGACAAAACGAAACATCAGTGACGAGTCCTATGAAATCATTCTGTTGTAAGCACACTCATCTTTAACATCGGTTTGGTTACCTGGCTGGAAGTACGTTCAATTTCATGAGCTCGGTGTTTGTACCATTCAGTGAGAAGTTTACTGGTTAAGTCACCGCTAAAACGTTTCAGGAATAAAAATGATGTCGACGTGTGGCAACATTTAAGGAAGCCAGAAAGGAAGGGACGGTTGAATAGAGGAAAGATGGAGAGAAGCAAGGAAGGAAGGAAGGAAGGAAGGAAGGAAGGAAGGAAGGAAGGAAGGAAGGAAGGAAGGAAGGAAGGAAGG
>JBAHVQ010000338.1:562336-589572 GCA_036872915.1 Nanipora kamurai | reverse complement strand
AAAAATAAAATGTTTCACTGTTTCAATGTTTCACTGGTGGGTGTTGGCGGAGGTATGCGCTCTCTGAGTGCAATGCATTTGTTAATTATATTAATAGTATAATGATATTAATAATAAAAATAGTAATAATATAGTAATAATAATTATATAATAGTAATTATAGTAATAATAATTATATAATAGTAATAATAATTATGATGCCCCTTGCCCCTTCGATATCAGAAATCACGAAAAAGAACAACAGAAGGTAGGGAATTACCGAGAAGATGGTTATGCGCCCATGTTGCACGCTTGCAAACAAAGAAACGTTTTCTGAGCCCCTGACGGGAATCGAACCCATAACCTTCTGCTCGTCGGTGAAAAGCTCTAACCATTGAGGTACACGGACTCAGATGGCGGCGCGAAGGTTACTTTTCTATTTTTTTTTATATCTTTGATTCCTTTGACCTCTTCCTCGTTGGTTTCTTTGATCTCTCACGTTAAATCTAACTAAGATTTAAAAAGAGAGATAGAAGACTACGGAACGGTAAGGAAGTAATAATAGAAAAAGCTGGAAGAAAATGTACTGTTTGACTATTGCAAAAAGCTTGCTAGCAGGCATTAGCTATAAGGTCATTAGAAAAGTGCTGGATACCAAAGGTTGCGGAACCTTAGTACGTAGACAGTTATAATGCTGGCAATGACACAAAATATGTCAAACATGGCCACAGTTGACAAGATTGAAGACAAATATAATGAAGAAGAAACTAGTATATGTTTCGAAATATCAAGAACCGAAGTAACATCAATTTCGCGACCAGCTGCCAACTTCACCTGTAGCTCAGTTGGTAGAGCGTCGGACTAGTAAACCGACGGTCGCGGGTTCGAATCCCTGCCGGGCCAAGTAGAGTTTTCTCCACTTGTCCGGTATGGTTCGTCACTCGGAGTAGCAACTAACATCATCATTCTCCACCCGAGTTCATTCTTCTACTCAAGTCACTAAATATCATGTTTTTTAAATATCAAAAATATAAAGCATTTCGATATCAAAGTCGCTGATATAGAATAACTGCCTAAGGGAATTACAGCAAAACCTACCAAAATTACAGCAAAACCTACCAAATTTGTGTTATGAGAGACTTACCGGCACTACATCTGCCGTTCCATTGAAAAACGAGTTGATATCGAAAGCTGAATTAACAAAAAAAAATATATGGTAAGAACAGCTTTAACAGCAACAAAAATTCGATATCGAGTAGCGGAGCCAATCACATTTCTACATTTGCATCAGACAACGAAATTATGTGATACGATAAACATCATGTTCACGTTTTGATACAGCTAACTTTTGTCGTCCTTTGACGAATAATGCTTACTTCAAGTACAAATTGGCCAGCATGGTTATTCCAGCGTATTTATGTATATGCTGTGATAATCTCAAATTTTGGGAGGTTAGCATGCCTTCATCCCCCAAAGTCTCTATACAGAATCCCACCAAAGCATGCAACATCGGCATGCCTCTATCAAATCATGGCGGTATGCATCACATGCAATCAATGAGACGTAATTTACGATTTGCCCACATTATGCCATGTCAGTTCATGTAACGAAAACTCAAATCGATTTGAGAAAGCTGGTCACGAATGTCCAAATCTAATTGGGTGTTTTTGCCATTCTATTCAGTTGTCCGCCGTTCGAGCGTTATTTTGTGCCGTTACAACTGACCTGCTGTAGCTCTTTCCTGTCGGTATGGGACGTTCATTAGGGACTTTAAGATCTGTGACGTCAACTTCAACGACGACGTTGACGTCTTTCAAAATTTAATCATTTAAACAAACCACAGTTATTTGACCATCACGTTTGACACTTGTCGCTTGTTTTATGACTTCTAAAACGCTTCGGGTCTTCTAAAACGACTGTAGTCTCCGGTAAGATTCAATCTTAAGTGACAGCTTTCGACCCTTTGCGAGCTGAAGTCGTCCTGAAGACGTAAAAATTGTCTAATCGGCGTTGTACACAGAACGACAACGGCTTGAAGAATACTCTGGAGATTTAAACTTATTCATTCTATTTGTTTTGGATGAAAAACTCTTTTGGTTAGAAGTTGCCGTCGCAGAAGTTGACGTCGTAGATCTTAAGGCCCCTACTACTTTACTCTGGCTTTAGCCGGAGTAAAACAATAGGGACCGTAAAAACCAATTCCTCCACAATAGTCCTGCATTTCTTTCTTTTTCCTCATTCCACACGTTGCAGTACACCTACCTAGCTCTGGCAAAGCGCTTGCTTGGTTAGGAAAGAAATCCGTAGGGAATGGAGTATTTAACTGGGTTTGATTTACACAGGGACGAGCAGACGAAGAAAGAACAGTCGGTATCCTGCAAAAATGTAAGCAACTGGATTAGTGTCCATTAGCGTTCAAGCTAAGCTAGTGTAGTAAACTCAGTTTACGATAACACAATAACTCCTAGTCTTTGGCCGAGGAAATAGAGACGCAAAGATGGCCGCCCATGGAGAGCAATTTTGTACGTCAGTTTCAGTTGCCTACGCGGTCTGTATACGACCCACGATACGACCTATAACCGTGTAGAAGGCTGAGACTAATGAACAAAAGGTCTCTTTATGGCAGCCATTTTGGCTTCATATTACATTGGTCAGTTATCGTTTCAGGTATGAAGAATATAGTTCACTGGGCGACTTACAGTTTAACATTACGGACCAATGAACGAGTACTATGGGGCAGAAGTTTCGAGCTTTTTTTCACGGACCTACCACTATTTAATAAGAAGGGCCGGCATGGCACGTCTGTAAGTCGTTGTTACGACCACGAGAAGAGAGTAACTGGGCACATCGTCCATCCACCTGGAGAAACGACACGTTGTAATTGCATGCCGGCGAAAAAGTACTGGAAAACCCTTGAAATCCTTTGTCAACCGTTCATTATTAATAACAAAGGAACTCTTTAATTCCTTGAAAATTTGCATGGTGATTGTGGTATAGTGAATATAGGTTTGTAGAAACACCACAGTATTTATTTAAGTCACGCTGAGCTTTCGACTTGTTGACTCCAGTCGCCTTCAGAGTAATTACCAGCCTGGTTGTTGGCTGCGCGTGGTTTCGTTTATGGGACGTTTATATTCACTTAAAGAAACTCTTTGTTTAAACAGCCAATAGGTCTCTGGTTGGCACCTCAATGACAGTATGTGATGCTATGGTGAGTATCGTTATGTTGTGGGGCCGGTTGTTTAAAAACATAGTTAACTTTAATCATGATTAATATTTAGTTTTAGCCAATCAGGATCAAAGGATAAGAATTTAACTACGTTTTGATCACCTGACGGTTGACTTGATCATGATTAAGAGTTTTATACAATCGGGCCCAGATGTACAACCACAGGGTCGAATTTTATTTTCATACTAAGGGGGTTGAAATTCGTTTTCAGATGAAACTCACAACTGCATGGAATGACCGCTTTTTTGCTGTTATGAACTGTGATTGTTACTCCTGGTTTATCGCAAAATTATCAAGGCAAATCGCCGAATGTCGACGAAAAAATTTAATCTAGCTGAATGATAAAAATATCAACGTCTTCTTTTCCTCAATAATTTCCTGAGAGATTTTTGGGCAAATAATTTTTTTGGTAGAATGTTGTTGCACTGGTGAAAATTTCCAAGCTATACCTGTGTTACTCTCAAGATTTTCAGTTCAAATCATTACCTTGGCGACATCTGGTAACGTTCGTCGGAATTATCTTCTTCGTCGCTGCTTTCAAGAGTTAAATCGATCACATGTGGTTTAGGTTTATCCATGTATTTAGGCGAATCTAGACGAGACGTCAATATCGTGACAGAAATGAACAATCGAGTAAGACAACGGTTCAAAAACGTAACTCTTCTACAGAGTGGTAATACGCCTATAAATGGAAAATTACAGATACACCTTTCAGGGGCACATGGCCCATTTTGATTGGAAAGCGTCCAGCTTGATTTGCCAGAATCATTCCCCCCCCGCCCAATACGTACGCCCCTCAGACAATTAGATCAAAATATTTGGTATTTTCTTATAAACAAAATTTTTTTTTGAAAAATTATTTCACACTAATTTCGAGTGAACAGACCAAACAGATCCTGCTTCTGAGTCCTCAGTTAATTTAAGGTAGACAATATTGGAAATGCTCTTAGTGTACAGTAGTTGAAATTTAGAGTAAGATGATGGAAATCTCGTTATCTTGCCCCTGAGAGTGGTTTCCAAACAGAAGTAACTAAGACAGTGGAAGCTTGGACAGATAAAGACACGATAAATTTTCCAATAGACTCGTTCTCTAACTAGTATGGGTTCATTTGCGGTCACCAGGCCAAGGTCCTGCCGAAGGTCACACGCTAGTGACTGAAAGCTGGCAAGAAGATGAATTCACACTAGTCAGAGAATGAGTTAATTCGAAAATTTATTAAGAAACAATGGTTAAGTGGTACATACCCTCATCCTTAGGCGGTTTTGGCTTTTCAAAGTGTTGAGGCGTAGATATCACTGTAGGAGTCACTTTGCTACTTGATTCTAAACAAGACCAAAGAAAGATAAAGCGGTGAAATCGAGAAAGATGCAGAAATTAAAATTATGTTTTCACCCTTGATACACCTCGGTACAATACAGTGAAACATCCAAAACACACTACCAGTTCCTCCTACGGCGTCCCAAGAGCCGTCAGCGAAAAACACGATGTCGTTACTCTCCGGGGCTTTTTCAAGGATTTCCATAAACAGCCTTAAAATAAATCATGGATTTGTGAGTACAAAATTATTTACTGAGCGGCGTGGACAGAACTTATCAAAGGGTGATACCTTGCGAAAATTCCTCGTGATTACACATGGATTAATTGAGATTTTTGATTATTAAAATCCTAACCCTAATCCATCCTAAAAGTAATCTTGATGATTATCCCAAATCTAACTACGTGCTGCCACCCCCATCCTCCAACTCCTCCATGCTCGCTTTTTGTATCAGGATAAGGGTTAGGATTAGGGAATGTTGGTCCTTCGTTACGATATATTAAAGAGTTTACGAAAACACGACGTCGACGTTTTCACGACAACGTCGGCATACGAAAGCACGTAGAGCTTTGGAGTTACTGAACGAAGACCGTTAACTGACCTACTTGAATTGCAGGGAAAGTTGCTTCCGATAGGAAAAGAACATCCTGAGTTAGGCATGTGTAGTTTTCTTCAAGGCGTTAGAATTTAAAGCACTTTGTAGACCAGCGTCGGCGTTACAGCTTTCGTAAACTCTCTATTCTTGCGCCGCGGGGCTTAATGAACGAATTCACCAAGGGAGGTGTCCACCACAGTTCTTCCTTGGGTTTCTTAATCCACCTGTATCAAAACGCATTTTACACCCCTGTACTCGAGGAATCGTTTTGAAAATTCTGTACCAATTCAAATAATCCTTTTCAAATCATCTTTTGAATTACCGGAGCGTGGAATCACCCCACATCCAAACCAACACATACGTACCCATCAATGATCAGGTTTTCAAATCTAGCCTCTTGGTCACACACGGGACATATCCATCTACTCTTCCTGTGAAAGAATCAAATATAAACTTTCCACTTAAACTTATTGCTTTATTGTATTGGAATAAACTAACATGACAAATACATCTAAGGATACCTATAAACACATGTGTGTATCTATATATGTATATGCATATGTATATATATACACACATGTGTTTATAGGTATCCTATTTAGATATGTTTTCAGGTATCCTGCATATATAGTCCTTTTGTGGTGCATGTTTTTTCGGATCTAAATACTCAGTTGTCGCCTCGTGTTTTATACCCAATTGTGATAGTTGTTCGCTTTATAGTAAAATTTCTGATTTTTTTATTTGTTTTTACACATACACAAGTCTTTTCCAATATGGTGGATTACAACAACACACCTAATTATTTACGCTTATATGAAGTATCTAAGATAGTCCACGGGAAAACCCGCTGGTAAATTGTAACACAATGTAAACATAGTTTATAATGAGCCAGCGCTCACACAATAAAACAGTCTTATTTGTTTTTTAAATATTACTTCACCAACAGCAGATTTTAACACAAACCTTTCATTCATCTGTAGGTAAAGTGCTCCATCAAAACACTGAAGATGAGTGCAGTTCTTTGACCTGAAATTATTATCAAAATGAATTGAAGATCAGTAAAACTTGTGCAACTTTAAGCCTTTGTCTGTCTTAGAACTGACTATCATACAGAAATTGACTGACTTAACCAAAACAAGGTTAACTCTTTCCCAGCTTGATCAGACTCCTATTATTCAAGTATCCAGGTGATCTGGAAACACAAAAGTGGGCTGGGACTAGTTGTCAAATAGAAATCCATCTTCAAATTTAAGTTAGTTAATATCTCATAAACTATACCAGATTCTGTTCTTAAACTTGTAACAGAAATACTTTTCTGTTTACTGAATACTGACACAAAGTTTCAAACAAGTTCACAAAAAATACAGAACATCACAACTGTTACAGATATGATAGTGGATTTTTATAGTACTGCTACTTCCAGGCCTTTTGCTTCCAGTCAGATCACCTGGATGGCTAATATCAAACGACTTTACTCATTAAGGGGAAACATCCAGCTGGGAAACAGATTCAATGACGTGAACCATTTCTCGATGCAGCCAAGAGAATAATCAGACATGGTTTTAAGCCATAGTAGAATAAAACCATGTCTGGGTTTAACGATGAATGAAACTTTTCTTTTAAAAATTAATAATCTTTCAATGTAACTTTTTTTTTGAGTAAATCTTAAATTACAAAAAAACAAAACACTGGAGTGGGTTGTTCAGAGCCAGGATGACTTTTCCAGCAGAAAAGTCATGATGATGTGCAGTGAATAAATTTGCTAACCAGGCTGCAATCATCTGAAAACACAGCAACTAAAAAGCCAGGAGTGTACTGGTAATTCAACTGGTCTGACAAGGGGGCAATGCATTTTATCTACTAAAAATGGAGTTTCTAAACTGATCAACAGCTATCTAAGCTTAGGACAACCAGATGTTATCTACCTGCAGGGCAAGGTCATTCTTGTCTTTCCAAGCTAAACAAAGGTATGCAAGATAAGTATATAATTACAAGCTAATAAGACAAGGAAATGGGGCCTGGTGCAAACATGCCACCAGTTTTCTCTCTGGACATTTACCAAACAATCATAATATACAATAATAATTATTATATCTAGGAGATATTTATGTATCCAACAAGCACCAGTTATGTGAACTGTCAAGGATCAATTATGGTAATTACTTACTGGACAGAGTAATGAACATCTTAGACTTGTGGTAGCAACTTCACTATCAGGATCTTGAGTCAGTTTCTCTTTAACTACAGAAAAAAAAAACCAACAGCAAAATAAATCTGTGAATTAGTCCTTACTGCTCATTACTGGGCTTCATTTGCTCCCTTGTGTTTTGCTGTCTACCAGGGTGGTAAAGTTCTTTTTATATTCTATCAGCATTCATAAGGGAGTAGTGATAATTTTAAGTCCATTTATCCTTAGGGGCTGCTTATTTGAGAGAGGCACTTGTTCCAGGAGAGCAAAGAGAGGCATTTGTTATGTGGGAGCAAAGTAGACAGGGGTGGTTATTAATTTGGACACATTTTTTGTAATACTTACTTAATGCTCTTGAATGATCTGGATTTCTACGTCCCCTGACTTTTACCCTCTGTACCAAACAACTTGAAGTAACCTTACGGACTAGATGAACAGTGACTACAAATCTCTACAAAGTAGCCATTGAAAGAAGATCATCATTAATGGCCTTTCAACATTTAATTTAAATACAAAATTAAATAGCCACATTAACATCCTTTAGTCCCAAGACACCTTTTAAGAGGTCTAATAGACTGACAATCACTAACAGTATATATCACTTCTACAGCCCTAGAGATGGAAGAGGTGGAGTCCAATGAAAGAAAAGGGCTGCAGATAGAAAAGGTGGAGTGGTTATAATTAAAAAAAAATTACCATCTTGTTGGACTTTGGCTGTCCTGTCACTTTTTTTTTTAAAATGCACATAATAAATGAATTATATACCTCATATTCTATTAAAGAGACTCACTCTACCTGAACTAAGTCTGGCTGCCAGGTAACATGAATATGGTTTGGTATGGTAGGAGATAGTTTACAGTATGATGTAATATCAACTGGTCTTCCAGATTTCTTGTGTTCACCTTTATTGTCGGGTGGTAAGTAGCCCTAAAGAATTGATATAACAAACATTAAAACTTAGAATTAAGCATTATTTGAGGAAAAATGGAGCTGTTATCCTAGAGGTAGCCTGTCATTGGAAAGATAGGGTGGTTTATCAAATAAACTTGCACTTTAAAGCTGCCCAGTATCAAGGTACAGTAAGCATAGTGATAGTTAATAAGTAACTAAACAATGCAAGAGAACTTGCATTCAATGTGAGATTTTTATCTTCACAAACAAAAGAGGGACTTTACTGAGGTGAGAGAAATTAATTAAACTTACTGGCAACTGACAAATTTTCCCGTTCACTTTAAGACAAGCTGAATGTGGATAAAGATCATCTTGTTCACAGCTGGTCTCTAGCAAACAGAACCTATGCAAAGGAATAAATCAAAAAAAGTTGTCATGTCTTTTAATTTGTACATACTGTATCTAGGCCTGAACAGATATAATACATTTTGATGTATATGTAAATTTTTTCAAGACTAAAAAATTATGTAAGAACTGATGTTAGACTAAAACAGAGGTAGTGTTCAGATAAGAGTATGAATTAACATTCATGTTGGTCTCTGTGACCATACTATGATAGTTTTCAACATAGAATTAACTACCTTAACAGGACTTGAACTGTGTATTCATTATTGGAATTTGGTCTTGTATCCCTAAACAAGGTGAAAATTTTCATTCCTCAGCAAAATAATTTTAATGACGACAAGACAATCAAAGGCCAGGCTTTTTTAACCTGTCATCAACCTGCACACCTGCACTCGTAGACACTGACAAAAGCACCAGACACACCAGAAAAACAATTTCTGAGCCCAAGACGTGAATCAAACCCTCAACCTTCTGATGACAGGTGAAATGCTCTAACCATTGAGCTACCAAGACTCGGATTGCAAGCTTCTGTAAGGTGAAGGTTAATCATATGTACTGCCTAAGTGGAAGTCATGATATGACAATAATGACTGAAGCATTAATTGCTGAATAAAATGTTGGTTCATGTGGGAGCATGGTATATATCAGATGACTAAGAGGAATTTCTGAGCCCTAGAATGGAATCAAACCTGCAACTTTCTGATGACTTGTGAGATGCTTTAACCATTGAGCTACTAAGACTCAGATGGTGAGCTAAGGTGCAGGTTCATCATTTGTACTGCTTAAGCAGAAATCACGATATGATAATAACAATAATAATAATGATAATAATGATTGAGATATTCTTTTATTTGTTGGATTAGGGATCTTACTGATCAACCTTCCAGGGTAGCTCCCTAGGGAGTAAAAAAATGAAAAATAAATAAAAACTTTGTAACAACATTCATCAAAAATCAAAGAATGCGTGATTAGAAATGTGAACTTTCTGGGATCATGTTGTGTGGGCACATCTGACAACTGCATGTTCAAGATTAGCCAATATGTTGGCCCAACATTTTCCAGCAGCAGCAGGTTTGACCAGGAAAAACAATGTTACTTCTTCAGATGACTTCTACAGTCTGAAGGACAATACAGTAAAAACTAACATACTAGAACTGAGCAGAATATTATCAAAGAGGGGGGAGCATTGAAAACCAAAGCTGAGGGAATCTGTGATCTAAAAAATAAAAAAAGCTCAACCTGGACTGCTGCTGTTACCCTCAGCTTCACCAAACATAAAAACTACAGTTCTCTCAAAAACTCATTGTTTTCCTTCAATAAGGAACCAGGACCAGTCAATAAGTGTAGAAGCATCAATAAATGATGGAATACACCACTGCAAAAAGGGATTCTACATGCCTTACAATCATGCAGAAAATAGTCATATATTTCAGGACAAAAAATTATTAACCTCAAACACCTCACCTGTGTTGATGAAGTGATGTGAAAATAATCAACATTAATTTAATAATTTTAGATTCATAAATTTTCTATAATTACACAGTATCAGAGATTATTATTATTATTAAAATAATCATTGATTCTGGTGCTTCCCAGGGGAATTGTTACCTTGAGTTAATTATTTCTGAAACTTGATGTGGTGAAAGGTGAAATCCAATGTATGCATCTTGAAACCTACTCTTTCCTTGAGGAACTAAATTAAAAAAAAATGACAAGTTTACTGTTGTAGCTATGGAAGAGTTCCTAAAATATTGTTACAATTCATTTTGTCACATTGAGGAATTCATTTGAAAAGTTTGTTGGAAAATTGGTAAACGTCTTGTAAACTTTGCATTGATTGGCTTTGGTTTTTGGCACAACTAATCAATTTGAAATTCACGGAAAGCTGCCATGCTGAGGAATTCATCCATTGGAAAAATGGACGAAATGGATTCAAACAATATTTTAGGAACACTTCTAATGCCATGACAGTAAAAGACCTTGTACTCATTTTGCACTCATTTTGGAACATAAGCAAACTACATTTAAGCTATTTCAAGTGCAGGATATTTGTTGCAAAGCAGTACCTGGTGTAATCAGCTGTTTGTCACAATTCCTTGCAGACAGATTTTAAATTTGGATACAAAATGTCACAAACTCCCAACACTGAGTGGATACCATTAAAATCATAAAATAAGGATAGAGGAATATTAAAGCCCAGCATAGAATGCGAAACAATGGCATAATATTAAGAGTTTAATAGAATCTTACGTTTTGTTGTATACATCACAACATCTTCAGAGATAATCTCTGAAGATGTTGACGAATCTCTCTCCAATCTCTCTAATTTATCTCTTCAGAGATGAATCTCTCTCTTCAGAGATGAGTCTCTAATCTCTCAAAATTATCTCTTCAGAGATAATCTCTGAAGTTGTAGATGAATCTCTCTCTAATCTCTCTAATTTATCTCTGAAGATGTTGTGATGTATACAATGAAATGTAAGATTCCATTAAACTCTTAATATTATGCCATTGTTTCGCATTCTATGCTGGGCTTTAATATTCCTAAGTTCACCTAAGTTCACCAAGCAGTTATCTGAACCTGATATTTTTTGAATTTTTTGATGAAATTATAATAGATTATAATTATTATACAGTAGAACTGAATAAGACATAACTTCACAAAAAAAAAATTATATTGGCAAAGTGATCCGTCTATGGAAATTTTCATAAAAATTAGCTGCCACCAAGCAAGTAGGAATGAAGCAACACAAAATGTTGAAAGGTTTGTAGACTGCCAAATTTATGATAAAGAATTCTAACATTTTGAGCTATGGCCTTTCCTCAGAGAGTGACACAAATTCTAAAGTAGGAATGAACCCCTTAGATGCTCCACAGTGTTAATCATAACCAATTTTTCAGCTGTGCTCTTATGTGTCCACCCTCCGTAAATAAAGTCTATCTAATCTAATCTAAATATGAGAATAAAATGCAACTGGAATGACCCAATGCCAATATTCAATGTGTTAACATTCACTACCATAATTCATGGACTATATGCCACACCTTTTTGCCAAAATTCTTTGCTGTGCTCCTGATAATCTGGTGCAGCTTGCAAATTAATAAATGCAAAATTTTACCAGTATTTGAAAAAGTTTTCTTCCTTTTACTAAGCATCACATGCAAAAAGTTTAATTTCATTTTATAAAACGGAAGATGGTATGAGCTTGTCAAGCGGATTGGATAAAACAAGTCTAATTGTGCGAAAGAGACAGCTTCAGTAATGACGGTGTGGCTTATTGTAATCTGGTGCAGCTTATAATCCAGTGTGGCTTATCTATGATTTTTCCTCGAAAATTGGCCAAAAAAGGCAAATGTGGCTTACATAACGGTGCGGCTTATAGTCCATGAATCACTGTATATAATTATATAATATTTGTATTATCTATTATTTATGGAGCTCCAGCAATCAGTGGGCAGTGAAAATTCAACCATATAGTCTAATATTAACCAACTGATACCAAGAAATGAAGTCAAACATTGTCCAAATAAAATATTATGGTAGTTAATATATGTGTTTTCCTTCTGTTTCTTGGTACAACTACCCGATAAACCTTCGGCCAACGAAGCCCACTGAATTCTTAAATTAATTTGTACTCATTTACAAAACTGATACGTTTTGTATGCAAGTGTGAAGCCCATAAACTTTCCAAAAAATTAATATTAACTTTCAAAAAATTAATATTATTAATTTAATAGCATAATAATATTATGCTATTAAAATTACTACGTTTTGAGTTGGTTACATGGCTGATGAAAAATAACAAAGGGGTGGAGAAACTCAGTATTTGTTGTGACAAAAAGTGATAACAAGTTTGGCTGACTCCAATTTATATACTGATCCAAATCCCTGCACTCACCTAACGTATTTGGCCTCACGAGCACATCTTTGAAGTCATAAAATGGCAATGGTCTTAGTTTTACGTCAGGATGCACAGGTAATGAGGGAGAAGATGTAGTTTCAGTTAACGACGAAGGCAATATTGCTATACTCCGATTTGGTTCACCAACAGGTGAGAAAGCTGTCGTCGGTTGAAATCGCGGAACATACAAGCGTCTCGGGTATCTATTCCCGTAAAGTTCTCTTATTTTTGACCGAACGTTCACTCCTGGATCACATTTTAGCATCTCTAACGCTCGGCCCAAGAGCTGATGTTTTCTTCCAGACTTAGATCGATTAGCATAGCCGAGCAATTCCTGTAGTTCGGCGACTCGGAATGTTTTCAACATATGCTGAAAAAAAAAGGACAGCTTCTTAATGAGTATAAACGTCTAGGCTACGTCCACAGTGATTTTCACTCTACGTCTTAAGGCGAAAAGCGCAATAAAACTAGGAATAACACACGGTAAAAGGGAAACTTCGAAAGTCTTTCATTTTGTATAATCCACTAAGCCAGGTGGCGGTATTGATGGGATTTCTTCCGAAAAGTCGATGTATATTTCCTTTGTTTGATAATTTTATTTTGACCAGGTTAATGTCGTCCTCAGCAAAGCACGGAACATGCATTTTCCCCACAACTTTACTTACCCTGATTTCTACAAAGTCATCTGCCATTTCCACTTAATTTTATTGCAACGAAAGGAAAATACAAAAACATCCCAGAAACACTTGGAGTTGTTCCCGTCCCAGTCTCCTTTTGCCTCCAGCGGGTGAGTTATGTGCGAAAATACGTCATTTCCGCTGTTCTATGTCGTCTTTCCGTATATTCTTTTTTCCATTATTGAATTTTCAATGCTTCACTGCTCATTAGCCTGATTTTTCATGTATGTTGAACGCATTTTTTTCGTGTCCCAGATAATGCATAAAAAGAGTGTTCTCTGATTGCGCCGTCTATTCGTATTATGCATTTGTGTTTGCCTCCATGACGAAGCTGGGGTGTGCCTGTAGTTCGACAACCGGTAAAACAACTGTGCATTTAAACCCCATTTACACTACAAACTAAAAGGGTAAGGTAAAGCTAAAAAACGGCAAGGTGCCGTATTTTTCGAAAAGGGGACTACCTCTATAGCATGTCCCAAAACCAAAACGTTTGTCAATAAGGCTAGCCTGAAAGTTACTGTTTACATTGCATTATCCAACCGTGCGTAGCCGATTCAGTGCGTACCGTAAATGAGTTTTGGGCTCTTATATCAAGCATAAAAATTCAAATAAATTCGGATAAAACGTTTTATCGCAAAATATGCCCCAGTTATTGTTAAAAAAGTAAAAAAAAGTGGAATTCGAATTCGACATATTTTTTAAATGAAAACTTTATTCGTTTATTCTTATTTTAGATTTTTGCTCTTTTGATATTGAATAATCTTGTGTTTTTTAATCTTGTTTGATCCCGACATTTTAACTAAACGTTCCGCTATAATCGAGATGAATCTGTTGGGTAATCGTAAAAACAAGTTTAAGATTTAATTTCCTCAATGAAAGAAGTATGTAAGCACCGACAAAATCTTAACTTTAGTAAAGTAAAATGCTCAGAGTTAAGGTATCATGATTAGTACGACGCATCTAAACTATTTTCTAGAATGAGTACATAACTTTTAATACCGCTATTTCTCTTTCACTGTGGCCTAGTTTTCACTAGGCGGAATTTATCGCGCGCACTGCTTTTTCCTTGTTTCGTACTTGGCTCTTGAGAGCCTAAAAATTTCTGTAAAAATTTCTAAAAATTTTCCCGCACATGATTTTTGCACAGTGATCGAGGGTCGTTATCTTGATCTCACATTCTGTAGGTAACTACGGTGGACAAAGGGAACACGTACCCCCCATGCATGTCTCCCACGTGAAAATAGGGAAAAATTTCCAGATAAATGCGTTTGCTATTTTCGCAATAAACAAAATTATTCCACACCAAGACTGATACACGTAAGTTGCTGCAAATCTTCCTTTGCTGCATAATTTTTGGGCAGCAGAGCCTGTACGCCTCAAGTGATCAGTAGAAGCTCGCATATTTCTGTAAATTTAGTGGTTAGAAAACATGCTATTTGACTTTATAGAGCTGGGAATGTAGCCTATGACTTACTCCTACAGGGAGACTTAGAGAATTTGGATCGATTTGTCACTCCCACAAGCGAACCTCTATAGTCTATACACTACTTCTCACCTTGTTTTTAGTCTGAATGGTGTAAAAGCTCCATGTCAAGTCTCTTTGCGTAATTTAAAGTAAACAGGTGTTTATTTTCTGGGTTCCGGATATAAACATAATTAAACATTTTGCCAATACTACAAACGATGCAAGACATTAAGTTCTTCGCAGAGGTTTCCAACGCCATATTTATGCCAATGGGGATTCAGCCTGCACGATTAGGGTTGTACCCTGTTGACTTCCGATGGTACTTACATCTCAATTGTAACTTCTGAATTTAGCTTCTTTCACAATAAAAATATTTCAGTGCACGTGAGATTCTGAGACTTGCGCCTTTATATGGCTTATATTTTATAACCTTTTGGAAAAAGGGGCACTTACCTGATTACACCTGATCGCAGGTAGATTTTGACCTTACATTTATCATGACTTCATCCAATAAGTCTGTTCAAATAGTTTAAAATTACGCGACTGAAAGCATTCTTAGGCAATGCATGCTAAAATTGTGAAAGTTTTAAACAAACAACTTTCCACAGTTTCACTGGAGTTTTTCCTGGACAGAATTGTATTGCTTCCATTCAGAACTATCTTACATTTGGATTGATACAAGAAATGGCATGTTTCTTCCCTGAAATTCACTTTGTATACGCAATTAACGCAAAAATGAACTGGTGCTGCTGTAGCAGCTACTGGACTGCTCTTCCACAAACTAGAGATCAGGTTGGTACCAGTAACTATATCTTTAACTTAAGTGCACTTCCCAATAAGCCATGCAATCCCACATACACCAGTTCAAAGCAGCCATCCATACAAAATTACATATTTTTTTTACAAAATTAGATATCGTTTTTTACAAAATTACATCATTTTACAAGACCTTATCTAATGGTATGATTAAAAGTATATTAACAGTCAACACAAAGTTTCACATAATGGATCATTTTACATTTCACATTTTAGTTTACTTTTATCAGTCCTGCAAGTTCTACTCTTACTGTTGGTAAAATCATGTGGTGTGCAGCTGAGATTCTTAGAGAGGATGATGCACAACCAAAAAACTGTAAGTGCCACTTGTGGTATCTAAATAAAATAAAAAAATAATTATAGTGCCTTGCACTTGATTCAACACTTACCAAAATAATAGGCCCAAGGGTCTCCCCTTTTAACAAGAAAAATTGTCTGGCAGCACAGTACAAGGGCTGGTTTTGGTCATCATGGGAATCAATGATTTAACACGCTTAAAATGTCAGGGTGTACTTTAGAGTTTTTACTGTGGCTAATGCCAGACAATTTTACCTGTCACAGGGATGAGCCCTCGGTGTCAATGGATTGGAATTAATAGATGTTGGTTTTCAGTGGAAATGTTATACTTCAAAAGCAAAGTTCAGAGATGATTAGCAGTATGGTTGTACCCAGGTAACCTTGTACCCACTGATTAACAAGAAGGGCCTAGTGCATGACAGCTAATAGTATCAGCTATTAGTAATGGCACCCTTTAGCTTCCAACCATAAATATAGGCACAATATACTGGATGGGAATTGGATGCAAAAATTAAAATCATTTCTTTTAAAAAATCATGAAACAAAGAGGTTGACACTTTAGATACTTACTCATGAATGGTCCAATGATGCAACTATTGATGGAACCATCCAACTGTATTTTGAACTCCTTGTCAGGTAAGTGTTAGTAAAGAAAAAATCTACCAACTATTTCTAAAACGACTACAAACAGGGACTCAGTATTCCCCACAGTATTCAAATCAAAAAGAGGACAGTTTCACAAAAGTAACCAACATTTTCTTTCCAACATTTTGGGAAGGTAAAACATTATTGAAAGTGAAAGTAATAACTATCAAACTAGTAAATTTGTGTCTGAACATTTACTACTGTGCAACTCAAAATCTAATGAGTTGGGAAACCTTTGAAAATATGGTATGTGAAAATCTAAAAAGGAAGAATCATTCATTTGCCATGAGTTGACACCAGCCTTAAAAAGTGAATATCAACACCTTTTGAAATTAACTTACAATTAGCACAACTATCATGTATACAACAAGAGGTAGACATTTTGGAATGTATAATTCACATTAACCCTTTAAAAACATGCTGTAAAATACTGTCCAGTGCACTGGACATCTAATAACAACTGAAACTGAGAAAATAAGCAAACAATTTACAATAAAAGAACAAAATATTAAATTTTCCTGGGTTATAAGCTTAATTTATGCTGAAAAGGAAAAGTCTATTAGTTTAAAGTATTATCCAAGTATATACAACATGTAAATGTTGTGTTGGAAAACCATACTAACAGGGTGAAGAAAATCACACCTACATTTCTATATGAAGTAGATGCTAAAATGGAACTACATTTGTTGCAACCAGTCAAAGTTGAACTATTACTCATTAGCAAAATGTTTGGATTCCAGGACATGGTTATTCTCAAATACTTTTGATGTATATATCCATATTATAGAAGGGAAAGTCAATACAAAATGCTGTGTTGGAAAACCATGTTTAGTTATACAAAAACAGGGTCACAGACCTAAACTTTGAAAGGAAAAAATTAATGCTGAAAGGGAATTAAATGTGTTGAAACATCCTGAAATGTAACGTAAATTAGTTAAATATTAGTGTTACAAAAAGAATGCTCAGTATAAATTACGTAGAAGAATCACACTCTAGGATTATGAGGCAAAAAACCTAAACTTCAAAATAAAGGGAATAAAATATCATAATAGTCAAGAAAATTATCATTAATTCACGGAAAATTTTTTAGTATGTTAATGCTGCAAACATAGCAAATTAATGTTCAGTACTATGTCACAACTACAAACAAGATGCATTTCATGTAAACTTCAAACAGAAAAATGTTCACCTAAACTTCAAACAGAAAAATGTTCACCTGCACTAAAAGGGAACAAATGTTTCAATACCCTGAAAATTAACCAGCTACTGTAATTCAATAGGTGGTACAGTAAAGCTGTTAAATAAGGAAAAATAATGCAAGTGACATCAGGACAAAATGTGTTGAACAACACTTCAGTAAAAGTTCAGAAACAATGGAAGGTTATATGCTCTGTACTTCAAAGGAAGGATAAAAACTAATTAGTACTGAAAGGAAATAATGTGACAATATCAGAAAGTTCTAAAATTGGTCATACAATATAGGTGAAAGCCAGCATTTGAAGAAATCAAATGCAATTTTGCACTTGTTGGTGCTAAAAATAAGATGCATAGACAATATAATTAAACATTGTCTTCAACGAATAGAAAACTTTACTGGACAATGAAATAATAAAGAAAACTAAACTTCAAAGGAAAAAAGATGAATTAGTCCTGGAAAAGATGTGAAGGTTAAATACTTAGTAAATGTTAATACATGACTAGGAAAATGTTAACATGACAAAATTTAAAATAATTTTATAAATTGTGGTTAAAAATCAAGGAATGTTGATGCTAAAAAACACAAGGGGAATAAAACTAAATCTTAAGGAAAGAAGGAAACAGTTTTATTAGTGCTGAAAAAGAAGTGAATGGGTCAATGCAATGCCAACAATTTAGTATCATGACTTAAAAGCTAGATCTATAAAATTGAAAATTGTTTAGTTGATAAAAGCTGTCAAAACTAAGCCATAAAATGCTGAAAGGCAACAATTATTACACAATACTAATTTTCAAGCTTGGAGAGAATTAAATGGTTTACTGATTGACATTATAGTCTTAGCAAGACAAACAAGTACACATGGAAGTAACAATCTCTGTTTACTGGATGACTTAAAATTGCTGAGAAGATAAAAATCTAAAAAACACGAAACCTTAAAAACAAGGCAAAAAAAATACACCCAATAGAATTAACCTGAAAATATCAAGTGGCAATTAATTACCCTAAAAATAATCAATGTCAGTGTTAAACAGCCAGCTGAAAATAAATGCAAAAATGTTGCTCTATTGACTATAAGCAGCAAATTACTGTGCTAACCATCGTACTATTAGTCTACAAATTGTATGAAGGCAATGTTTAGTTCTACATAAAAAATGGAAAGTATTCCAACTTTCAGGCATCATACAAAAAACAATTGTAGTAATGACAGGGATGGCTAAAATATTAAATATTTGTTTAATTCAAAAGGAAAAGTATGAACAGCATAGTTTGAACAGCACAGGTTGTCCAATCTACAGCAGAGTAAAAAATCACATTACCTAAAAGGTGAACATTAAAAAGTTAGGATGTTACCATACTTTAGAATCTCCATAGCAGAAAAATGTGCCAAAAGTTACAAAAACCTACAATAACAAGAATCATGACAGGATTCATTCATTAAGATTTTCCTGTTGCAACATGCAAACCTGCAGCTTGATATAATATAAGATTGATTCATAGTCCTGAAAGAGATTAAAAAAATCATTAGGGCATTGAATTTATTATATAATATTCAACTGACAGGAAGAGCTGAATTGCAGAATTATTAAAGCAGTAGCCTTTCCAGCAAAAGAAGCCACATTCAAAATGTGTTGTTGTCTCACTTATTCAGGTACATGTATTCATCTGAAACACAACACAAGCTATTAGTTTGGATACCATTGTGCTAACTAGTCCAGTTAACAGACTACAACCAAATGGATTCGTGGATGTTTATTCAGCATTTGCAAAAATTATTTTTGCCTTTTGGCTTCACCATAACCATCATTACCACCACCACCACCACCCATCTCCATCACTGACTATCACTGACTATAACCAAGTATCACCATCATCATCCATTTGGTAGCAATTTCTGTTAATCTTTACATTGGTAAGTGGAGCCTGTTATTATAATGGCACCATTCCAGTTATTTCAATCAATAGTTAAGCATTTAGTCCTTTCTTTGTCAAATCATCCTTTACCACTAGTGTGTTACATGTTCCTTAGCACATCAATCCACAAAACTATTTTCAACTCTGGAAACACAGATCTTTGTCCAGTTTTTACTATCCATTCTCTGAACATGTTCAAACTTTCTCAGTGAACTACTGCAGATAAAACCTGCTCACAAAGCCCACTCTTTGGCCATGAGAAACAGAACCTTTGCAGTGAATAGTCAATCATGATTTTCTCAATATACATCCTTCTACACAGGTCTATCTTTACAGACCGAGCAACTGTTTGCACCAAAACCTGCTGACTTATCTCCAAGATAACAAATATCACCCCTACATGCCAAAATATGTTGACCAAGAGCTGCCGTTTCTGTGGGTTCTCCCGGTGTCTCTACACTTTTTATTCACCCAAATCCTCATTGTATAATATGGCATTACTGAGCCAACACCTTACATAAATTATTGCACAACAAAAGACCACCTATCTGACAGAAATAAACCAATTTCAACAATACCCACTTTGCTCTTAAGTCTTACCAATGTTTACTGTCATGCCCCTAGATTACATTCCATTTTTCCACTGTCAACTTCTGTCAGCATATCTTAGCTCTCTGTAATCAATTCAACGCTACCAGCATGATTGACTCCGAAGCAATAATGCCTAAACTTCTATGCTTTCTACTGTATTCTTGGCCAGTTACCAAAACTTTGCACCCATGCACCTTTTTCCAATGGTTCACCTTCCCACTGTGGCAGTTCATTGTCACCATTTTCCCATGGTATCTTCTTGTCTTGAGTAATGACATTCAGCATTTCAGCCACTACTCCTGATTTGCAAGAGGCTTTCTCACATTGCATTAGTCATAACTGCTTCCCACACAGTCTCATTCAACTTGAGGTGCTGATGCCCCAAATTTTAATTGAGAGATAGTCTCCAGACTCAGTAGCAGTTTTTTTGAATTACTAAATTCAACAGTTGCTGTAAATGCTGCCATACATCACATACCAGCAACAGACACAACATTACCATGATAATCTTACAGTTTCCACCTACAACACCCCGATTCGTCATTCTTCTGATAAAAAGCTTTTTTATATACCCTCTCTCTTCAATTTAAGTCTCAAAATCTTTTATCTATTGGCCTATCATTTTATAGTAGTTGTACCTTGTAATTCTTTGCTGCCACTATTTTTAATGGCCAGATGTTTTGATGACCACCATCTCCTGTTATGCCTACCTGAACATTCTATCCATCCAAATAACCTTTCTTAGGTATCCTGTACTCAGTACTTCCTAGAGTTCTTCAGCATGTTCACCCAAATAACTCCCATTCACTATATACTCACTCAAACTCAAATGGTTACTCCAACTTCCAAATTATCCTTCAGTGTCTTGATGCTCATTCTGTCTCAGCTATCACCATGACAATATTTTGTTGGTGTTTACTGTCAATTCTCTTAAATGGTAGTTAATCTGACTTTGCCTAAGATTTTCCAGATTATCAACCTTCTCTATCCTTTTTAAACAACATAAACTGTGACCATGTCCAAAGCATTGCCAAATTAAAGATTTTCTCCCCTATCAAATGTTGTCTAGTATGTATTCCATCTCACTTGAGTTCTCTTCCAATGTCCCTTCAAATGTCCTACAAAGTTGACAACTGAAATAGTCATGTAAGATTTGCCTCAACTGACCTGGAACTTGACTTGGGACTAGGTGTTTTGCAGTTTGAGGCCAGTATCTTTACTCAAACTTGAAAGCTCTGTCATACAACCAAACTTCCAGCAAAAAACTAATCAGCAAGACAAACAACTAAATAAAAATTCAGTTTTCTTATGCATTATTCATTCAATGTGAGAGTTGAAGCACATATACTTGATTGGCACTTTCAGAGTGATAAATGCATTAATTTTAGTGCAGGTGAGATTAGCTTTGTAACCATACCCTGTTTGTTGGTTGCCTGTTATGACCCTAGAGAGCTATGTTAATCATCAGGACTTCCTGCAGGGCTATTGGTATTTGGTTGTGCAATGTGAGAACTTTGCTTTCGAACACTTGATTTGGCATTTGGCTTGAGACTTGATCGGGCATTTGGCTTGGGACTTGATCGGGCATTTGGCTTGGGACCTGCCTTGAGACTTGGCTTTAATCTTATCAATTCATCATATTGAGGCCTTCTCACAGTGTACTCCAATCATTATTGTAAAATCAATTTTATTTGGTTCCTCGTCATTACTTCTCATTTTGTATTCAAACAATCTCAACCTTGCTTCTTGCAGCTTCTCAGTTACGTTAATCACCCCAAATCTCCATTTCTCTACCTATCATTTCCTGTTACACCTGAAACAATTTCAATGTTTTAATTTAGGAGCTATCTAACTTCTCTTCAACCATTTTTATAATTGTCAAAGTTTTTGCACAACATTTATGACTGGTATAATGAATTTATGCATTGCCATCCTGTTTCACCAGTATCCTACCATCACTTATCACTCAGATCTTTCAATTTTTTCCATCCAGCTTTTATCCTGTTCTTGATTTCACAGTCTCCACATTCAACAATACAGAGCTGCAATATCGTTTGGCATTTCCCTGCAAATCTAAATATCCTATAAAGCTTACCCTCACATTTATTTGTCTGACTTGAGACTTCAGCTCATTGTCAACTGTTTTTCCATAATTTGCTTTCGAACTAAATTTTCCAAGTATTCTTGTCACATTAACCATTATTCTTCCCTTCCACTGCATCAGCAATAACAATCAAAGTCATAAGCATCCATCATTTTCCAAGGTGCCCCCCGTGCTGGACTTTTCACTGAAGACATCCAGAACAAAATAACCACTAATAGGCTCCTGGTCTGATCCAACTGTAATGCTGAACTTTTCTATGTTCCTAATTCCAGTTCACACAAACATTAATAATATATTCCTTAAAAATAAATAAATCACCCCAATGTCTTATCAATAAATTTCTGGCACCAGTGACATCTCTAAACAGTCACATCTTTCTTAAGTCAACAAAAGTGTAATATGAGAGCATTCTTTTCCTTGAAGTACCTTCTGTATATGCCTTACAATAAACTGTGTCAGTTGTTGCCCTTTCTTTCAAACATCTTAATAGCACACTCTATCAACTTTGACCCAGTCACTATGGTAATTCATTCCAGTGGACGTCCACTGTTTATATTGACAGTTTCACTGTATCCCCAAATATGTATCATCAGCATATTCTATAGTTCAGTTATTCTATGAAACAGTTATAGAACTGTTTCAGTAAATCCCACTTACATGATATACAGGTATCTTCACCCAGAAAATTTTCACATTGGTATCAACTCCAGGTTGTTCTGCTGTATTCCCCATTTTTGTTGACTTAACTCTGCTTTTAACTTCATCCCTCAGTCTTGTGTTGTCAGGTCACCCCATTACCCCTGTTTTGTTGAACTCCTCTCGGCAGGATTTCCTATACATCTAGCTGATGTTTTATAGATCCTTTCTTCCTTTCTTTTATTAAGAGGACATGGGCACACTTCAGTGTCAATACTCTTGGCTAATGCCATAAGATTTTACTCTTGAACTTCCTGTATATTCACCATGTGTCCAAGATCTCCAGATACTTTCATCCTTAATGATTGTATCTTTTAAGCTGTTTTTTTTTTTTGCAACTCAAGGATCATAAAACACTGTTACCATTTATTCTTTGCTTTTCCAAAAAGCTTCTTTCTTTGCAGTAATAGCCTGTTGAACTTTCTAATGATTATTACTGCACCCTTCCAGTTCTTGGTTGCTCGACAAGCATCCATAACCACATCTTTAGCATGAAATCTCTGGGATATGCCCATTTTTCTTTGAACTTGTTGGTTTCTTTATCCAGCTGTCTCAGATCAAACTTTTTTTAAAGAAACTTCCAAAGTGAGCCTTTCAGTTTTTACATCAATCTTCAGATTTTGATCCTTCTCATCCTACCCTTAGTTATTTTGAAATCCACAATCAGCAATATAATTATGCTGCAATGTCCATCGTTTACATACAGTAGCTTCAGATTATTGCATTTACATGTATGGCGTATTTTCTATCACTTGTTGTTAGAAAAATATAATTACTTGGAAAACCTGATTACCATGCATTCCTTCCAATCCATTGTTACACTTGCTTACTTGTGTACTGCACTGTTTCTACACTTGGAGGATCATTGATATCTGTCAATATTTTGATGAATATATTAATATTTTCATGAATATATTCCTCTTGTCTACTGCACACCATCACTTGTGGTGCAGGACCTGACAGAACATTTCATATTATTCAAGAAAAAATCAATGTGTCAATTTGGCTCACAACATTAAGAATACTGTATAACTGCAGAGCCAGAAATTATTCATATTCTTATTTTTTAACCATTTTCTACTAAATTTTTTACTGTTTTCCATAATCTGATATTTCCTCCTTTGTTCTTGCATGCAAGCAATATTCACCATTCCTGTTTCAGTGTCTGTCGATCCCATTGCTTTATTTCTATACAGTGTACATTGCAGATTGTTTACTTCTTTAGATCACTTTGCTTCTTTTACATTGCAGATGTGACACTTGAAATTCTCCTTGTACATTTGTCTGACAAATCAGCTGACACTGGCTTGTGCCCCCCTTTTAGCAAGGTTCACTTTAGTACTTGATGTTTCATCTGCTTCAAAATTTGTTTTGAGTAATACAAAGCAATCAATGTTTGAACCAGTTGGCTCTTTTTTACTCTGAACCACAGTACTGAGCGGTGGACCCGGAGCCTTTAAACTTGTAATGAACTTATATCCAGCAAGGCCAAGGGGGATTTGAATGGTCTTTCACTTTTGAGGAGTTCCCTGACCTGAACTCCAGTCTTAGCAATAAATGGGACCATGTTTGAAGGTTGACCAGGCTTCATTAATCAAATATTTGCATGGAGTTGGAAGATCAGTTCCATGGTGTTGACTAGCCCAGCTGACACAGCTCAACTGTGAAACAACGATAATTCCAGGTGCAACACTAAGAGGCTTAATTATCACAGCAGCCTCTGCAAAATCATGTAAAAGGTATCATGATAAAAGGTGATGGAGGCTTGAAGTATTTGTTCCATGGTCCTGTAAGCTCAAGTACATAAATTCTGGATTGCTGATTGGTTTGAATGTGAGTGACATGGTTGGTCTTGCGATGAACACCATGTTCAATTGGCCAAAGGTGTCAGAGGCTCATGTTGCTTATCACCTGTAAAAAGTTTATTAGTTGCATGGTGCTTACTGGCCATTTTGGGTCATTTCTTGTTAATGGTCATGACAGGGTCTTAACTAACTTGTTGGGGGTGGGCATCATTTAGAGATTGGATTTGCTGGTGCCTGTCAAACACTTAAATGCCATCTTGCATTCATGAAATGGCAGAAATGTTGTTTCTATTGATGCTTAAAATTGCACCAGAGATGGCCTAGGGCTTTTTACGGGAAGCAGCTTCCCAGCTTCTGACAGTTATGCCACTGTAACAGAGCATTAGCTCTGGTTTTGTTTTCATTAGGCCTCCATTTTGGCTTATGAAACCATAAGTAGTTCACTTTTATTGCTGACTTTGTCAATCAGAACAGCAGTTGGGGTAGCTAATAGTTCACATTAAAAAGTGGTATGGACTTGGTCATTCAAGGACTATTACTGAAACAAAGGCTTAAAGTCAGCATTGTAGGTGACAAGGTAGGTCACTTACAGTTATCTAACCCATTAGGGGGCAACTGTGCACTTCAGAATTTTACTGTCTGCCACCACACAGTTTTACTTGTCATGGGGATGAGCCCTGGGTATTAAAGTGTTAATACAAGATTGACTTTTTAAATTTACAGAATGTCCATTCTGTAGTGTTGAAAACAAAAAAGTTGTTAATTTGATGTCAAGGAGCTTTTTGCTTAAGCTGATAATTCAATAAAATTCTGTAAGCTTGCAGCAACGGCCTATTTTCTTTAAGTATCTTATCTTTTAGTTAGATTAGCTTTAACATTTGCTTACTTACAATATTCTATATTAACAACAATGCAATGAAAAACCTCTCCACCTCAAACACAAGATACTTAATTTTTTAGCCAATGCTACATGTTTGGTTTGACTGTTGAGTGAAAATGCTTCTTCCAAGCTTGATGGCAAAAGTTTCAAAATATCTTACCTATGTTAACAGAAAACTTTATTCATCTTGCACTTTAGTACATTACCTCAGATAGCAAATGTACACTCACAGAAAGCTGTACTTTGTGATCAGAATTCAAATTAGTGGTTTGCAAGTGGACATTGCATTTTGTTTATGAATTGATTGCAACCCACTTTTTAACTGGGGATTTCCAGTCAGTTGTTTGTGGTAGAAATTAAAACATATCTTTGTCCTAAAATTGTATGAACAAATTTAACTTCAAACGTAGTAGTATGGCTGAACATTGCAACAAATGTTGGCTTATTTATTCCAGCTTGCCTTATTAGTGATGCTGTTTTGTTGAATTTGCTGCCAGTAAGCTTATTACTTGTATATACCAGTAGATTACAATGTTCTCAAGGCAAGTCTTTATTTATTCCCACTTTATTTGTGATGGTTCACCAATGTTAATTCTAAAATTGCTATATTTCAAATAATCAAGTTTCAATAAGGTTTACAGACCTGTTACTGCTTTAGAAAGCAACTCTTCTGTGCCTTTCAACAGGTATGATTAAATGCAAATCTTGCAAAATTGTACTGCAAATTTCAAACTCAAACCCTGATCACATGCTAGTGTTCTATTAATTTCAGATTACTACAATTCCACTATTATACAAATTGTAATAAATGAAATGTATACATATTGGTTCAAATTTCTACTTGGTTTAAAATGATTGTAACTGCTAATCGATGTGTTATATATGTTAGAATTAAAAGTTATTACAGCTGTACATAAAGAGTTATCCATATTTGATTACATCGATTGTTACAAAAATAATTAATAATTGTGGCAAAATTGGAGTTGTTAAAAATTCATGAGGAAGCTCTAAGTGGTGAATCTTTTAAGAACCATTTGCACCACATAAGTTGTGTACTTTTATTGAATATTGAGTAGGTTAGCTATTACACAAATAATTATGTAGGACAGTCCATAAATGCTGCCAAATGTTTCATCCACAAGGAAAGAATGCACCAATCTCCATTTATTGATCTTCAAAAAAGATTGTTTTGTCAAAATACCGCTAGCATACATGCAATGTTTATTTTAAATCACACTGGTCAGTACAAAAGTCAAAGTCTTGAATATACCCAGCCAGTAAATAGTGCAGATGTTTGTGAGATTAAAGACACTTGAGAAATACTTGTTACACACAGAAATTCTGTATTTTTATTCAATATTCAACATTTTAGTTATTACAAAAATTATATGAGAGTTTATAAAGGCAACAGACTGATTCATCCATGAGAACAGAAATATAATACTGTAAGAGACTGAGCTATGCCCAACTTACAGAGCTTTGTCCCAAAGTGGAGATATTGCATGTTGATGAATGGAATATGTCTACTACCTCACCAATACCTGATTACTCCCCACCAAAAAAGGAACACCACACCACATAATGATTTTTTATTATTCTGAAACATTAGCTATTACACAAACAATTTTAAAATCATGCAAATTTTT
>JBAHVQ010000338.1:526191-557387 GCA_036872915.1 Nanipora kamurai | reverse complement strand
GTTTGTGACTTTTGAGAAAGGGGCCGGACCCCGAAACGTTAAGATTTTAATAAAGTTTACTTTTTGAATGATTTATATATATATATATATATATATATATATATACACACATATACATACATACATATATATACACAAAATAAAACATAATCCGAACTTGAATATAGAACTTGAAGTCCTATAGTTTGTTTCTTTTTTAAACTTTATGTCCGGCGGACACTTGAAGTGCATACGTAATGAGAGCGAATAATCTAACTGTTTATACATATACGATTGAATTAACCACTTATCTTGTTAGCGCACAAAGTGAGTGGTTAACTCTACCGTAGTTTTCTCCCATTACATCAATAACACTGAATATAAATATCAGTCTAGCCGACTTCACAGAATTATACCTTTCCCAAGAAGAAGATCGATCATTACTTCATCTTGGTTCGCAATCACCCAATGCAAGCACTTGTTTCCAGTGTCTTTCGCACCATATCGAAGCAGCACTTTCATCATCTCGACATTTTTCTGATAACAAGCTAGTTCTAGTGGTGTCACCAACCCATTGTTTGGGTTCACCATGTCGGCCATTTCATCTTGGAGCTCTTCGGAGCTCGCCAGCTCATCGGTGCGTACCCCACAGTTCGGATTCGCATTATTATCGAGAAGGATTCCGGCCACGTCGACGTGACCCAAAGTGACGGCATCATGAAGCGGCGTCCGACCGACCTTTGAACAAATGTTGACATCTACTTTCGATTTCATCGTACAAGGTGGAGTGCTATAGGAACAGACGATACTAAGTACTTTGAAATAATTTAAGAACTGATGGCGGGATTCAATTAACCATACCAAAAAGCACGGAAGGACTTCACCTCGCTTGAAACCGACAGCAATTCTTATGTGCCAAATTCTCAAGAAACCGACTCCTAAACTACAGGAACCGTTGAGTATTTTGATCAAATACAAAACAACAGTAACTAAAAGTTAGTCGAAACGTTGAATAAAAGAAAATGCTATCCTTGTTCGGAGTGACCTTCGTTTTGTATTTGACTCCTAAGTGCTAGTGGCATTTAGTACATGTCCAACGAAGCATAACTTAAGGATTCTAAATACGCATTATCTAAGCCCAGAATTCATTATGGTCGTAGAGCTTGGGTAGGAAAATTACATTTTCAGCTAGTTTTAGAAATTATTAAGCTGTTACAATTGGAAAACGTGGCTAAGCTATTTTGACATGGCTAAAGAGAATTCTTGACTTTCACAGTTCCACCCACCACCATGTATAAAATCCTATAAATGTAAATCTGCTGCAAAACTCGAAACGTCAGCAAAACCACAACCAGTCTTCCTCAAGACTACTCTAACCTCGACGATCAACTTTCACCAACTGGGCCGGGTTGTTCGAAAGAACGATTAGCTTAAGCCAGGGTTAAAGAAAACTTTGTGGACGAAATACAGCTAATCTACCAAAGAAGGTTTAAAGTTTTTTGTTCGTATACAATATAAGTCTAGAAACATTTTATCCTAGAAAGTTTTAACGAAAGTTACCAAACAGGACCCGGTTGTTCGAAGGACAATTAGGTTAATCCAGGATTAGTGAAAACATTGTGGATGAAATACTCCTAACTTTTTTCTTCAGATATCATATAAATACAGAAAGGTATTCTCCTATAAAGTTTGAACTTAAATCACTAAGCAAAACGTGCCGAACAAAAGAGCCGATTAAATTTTAACCCAGGATTAGCGGTAATTGCCTTTAAATAACTGGACCCAGAACATGTCTAATAAAGGAGCCGTTTAAATTTTAACCCAGGATTAGCGGTAATCGTCGTTTGAACAATCGGGCCCTGATTCACTAGGGTTCAAGCCATTCAATTTATTAGGACAAAATAAACTTACCAGCGGTGGTTTGGTTTGAGGAGCAGATTGACTACAGCAACATTACCCGCCGTGGCGGCATTGTGCAACGGTGTCATCCCACTAGATGTCTGGCAGTTGATGTCGAGACCAATACAGGGACTGAGGTCCGAGCTGAGATACAATTTAAAAAAAATAAGAAGAAACAGAAATTGGTTGACCAAGTTAGGAGGTGAAAAATAGTACTGAAAGATAGAACAAATCTGAAAGATGGTAAAACACTTATTGAAGCTCTGTCGCGCGGTTTTACATGCCCTGCTGGCACCATCCGCGGTTTCTACTTCCTCTCGTTCGCCTTTTCTTTCCCTTTTCCCTCTGTTATGCTCTATTGCTCTCTCTCTTCCTCCAGCTTTCCCCTTTTCCTTCTTTTCGTCCGTTTTTCCTTCTCTCCCTCTCACTCTGTCCTCTTTCTTTCCTGTATTTCTCCTATTCTCTCCCTCCACCCTCTCTCCCACCTCTCCTTCCTCTCTTTCTCTCTCCTTTTCATTCATACTATCCCTCCATCTTCCTCTGACTCCCTTTCTCTAACTCTTTCGATCTGTCCCTCATGTAATCTCCCCACCCTCTCCCCTTTCCTCTCTCTTGCCCTCCACGTCATTCTCTCCCAACATATCCCACTCTCCCCCTCCTCTTCCTTCCCCTCTTCTCTTTCTCTCAACCCTCTCTCATGCCTGTTTCTCACCTCCTGGAAAAGCATGCTGCATTAACGTTATCAAAAGTTTGTTTCAACCATTCTTGAGTTGAGGCGTCTTTGTAACACTTTGCCGGTCTTCCTCAAACGCGACATCCGTGCGTAATTGCGACATGTGATGTATGGTGTACGTAGCAAAATTGCCTACTATTTTAAAACCAATTGGAAACTTATGCCAATGCTCCTCGCTGTACAAACTGTGGCACTAGTACTCCGATGGAAGAGAATCCGTGACAAAACCCCCAACGACAATCAGCCCGGCGACAAAAACCCCAGCGACAATAACCCCGGCGACAAAAGGCCCGAAGCACTATATGCCGACAAAACCTCCACATTTTCATTCTGGGTGAAAAATAAAACCTGAAAAGTGTTTTTCATAGCTCGCGATTTAATTCAGCGATGGCTCGAACTGACGAAAGTAATCCACATAACAAAAGCAGAATGCATGGATGACATGGAAAGCATTCCGCATTGACAGACTGACAATGCATGTGTTTCAGTAATCCAGAATATGCTTACTTCCAACACACAATTCTTTCCTTCTTCCATTCATTCATTCTCTTGTTAAGTTTTTCCTTGGTTTACCGCAGTTTGTACAGCGAGACACAATGAAACCATTAATATTTTCAAACAGAACCACCAATTGGAAACTTACCCATCATCAGTTTGAAGCAGCAACTTCGTGATTTCTAAATTCCCAGTCCCCGAGACTATATGCAAAGGGCTGTTATTCTCTACTTTCGTTCCACGTTTTGAAGACTCAGGAAATCTTTTAAGAAGAACTCTAGCGACGTCAGCGTAGCCGTGGACGCAAGCGGCGTAGAGTGGAGTTATACCAGTGAAGGGGTTGGCCAACCCTGACGTTCCTTTCTTAACCAACAGTTCCACAATTTCCAAGAAACCTTTTTCACTCGCTCTGTAAACATATCGAAAAAACCGCTTTCGTGTTAACCAAGTGTTCTGGAAAGTATTCTTACCAAATTTTATCCTTTGAAACCCAGTCTTTCTTATTATTATCGTTATATTGCCTCGGAAAAGTGCAAGTAGCAATCGCGGTGCGATCTGTTGATCGAAAATCTTTGGCTTCATCCTCACACTGTAGTAAATGAAACAGATTCGGGAAAATTCTGGAATCTATTTCACTTTGGTATTTCCTTAAACTGTCGGCTGGGTATTGTTTTTACCCTGTACATGTACTAGAGAAGATAAGATCTTGTCACAGGTGTAGCAACACGGATCAATTCAAGTAAACACACTTACTTCAACAGCAACGTTTCTCCAGCATTATACTGTTTATCAACGTTAAACTTTTCTCCAAGCTTTTCAACTATTTCGTTCACTCGGTTAAATCTACCAGAAACAACTTCAGTGTAAAGCTCTACAATGAAACGAAAAAACATGCTGCTATAACGACAACAATGATGACGGTGACTACGACTACACCACCAATATCATCACCAAACATCACCACCTCCTTCACAAACACCACCACCCTCAGAGCCAAACACCAAATATTATTGGCTGATAATGTGCAGCCTCTATAGCCCCACAATAGGCTCTTTGCTGAGGCCAAAACATTTTTCACAATAATATCTGGAGAGCAAGCGAAATTCAGTGTATTGTCTTTATCTTTATTTTGGAAATCTCAGTGTTCACCATGATCTCCAGTTTTTCATTCTTCTGACTTATTTTTTGCAAGCTGTAAATGACCTATTCACCAGTCTTATCTTATTTTTAACAGATGCTGTGTCATTATGACTTACAACAAATTATGAAGTGTCACCTGCTTCAAGTTGTGCTTCTTGTTCCATTCTTCTTTTTTCTGAAATCAGAGAACACGACGCAGTTAAGTAAAATCCAAACGATGTAAACACTGTATTTCAGACTTAAGTGCTTTAGGGAACAAAACTAGATACCCAGCAACCAAAGGGTGTCAACTGCAGATGAAAGTCTCAGAATTACAGTACCGTAATGCAAGGCAAAAATGTCCAGGAAAGCATACAAGGTGAAGCAGCCAATCACTGGGCATATTAGTAAGATGAAAATCAAAGCATTATTCTGGCATTTATAGCCAGTGGGAGCAAGTAAAGTTGGAGTAACAAACTACCAAGGGGTGTTTTGGGTTCCTCTCAAGTGTTTCAATGCTTCGGGAACAGCTGTTTTGTGACAACCTAAACTTATTTTCTAGCAGAAATGTGTTACTCCATCATTTAGAGAATGTTTAAGAAAGTTGATTGTCCATGTTAGCATAGTCTTGTGAAAAACTGTTGGTCAGAGTCTAGTAAAGAGTTACAAAATAGGTGAACCAGACACAAATGTACCATTGACAAAGCTGACATTTACTCCTCACTTGACTCTGAGAATGACTGCCACTGAGGCCATCAAAACATCAGTCATTTCCACCACCAACAGTCTTAAAATTACACTAACCTCAATTGTCACAAACATCTAATGATACTCCCAGGTTCAAACCATTTACTCTATCACTTGGAGACTGCTAACATGTATCTACTGTAGTGTACTTCAATTAAACATTCTTGGTCACTTCTAAAAACATCCCACATTTGCAAACAAGCTTTTAGCCAAGCAGTCATCCTATGGATGGCCATTTTTGAAAAATCACATTTTTGGACAAACACTTTTTATTTGGACAGCCTAAGCAATATTTTTCTCAAATAACAACTTACTGTTTTTCTCTCCTCACAATGCTTGTAGATTTCTGAAGGTCATTACTTATTTCAACTATTTTACAGCTTTCATAACTTATGTTTATCACTATCAGGAACACAAAGATTTGGCAACTGATTGCAACTTGAATAATCAGTTTAATATATTTGTATCACAGATTACAGAAATCAATGTGCAGCAAGGAGTGAGAAGAACGTCATGATTTACAAACAAAACATTGACAAATCTGTCTGCCACGTCAACCAAAAATTTTTTGCACGTGGTCATGCTAAGCCCATATGTTGGAATTGTTGGACAGCCAGTTTTGAAATCCTAGTAAAAGCTTGTTTGCAACTAAATACAGAAATTACTGTACCTGTTTCATCCTTTAAATATTGTACACAGCTTGTGTGAGACTCTTGCACAGCAATTTCTATTGGGGTCAGTCCCATCGAATTTCTAATTTCTAAGTCAGCACCCTTTTCTGCCAACAACTTAATGCAACCCAAATGACCATTGTAAGCAGCATGGTGAACAGGTGTCTGAGAAATAAAGGTTAAAATAATGATGACTCAAAATACTGCAGGGAGGGTGGGTTTCTGAAGCTGTTTTGTCAAAGTGAGCAAAAGTACTTGCATTTGTTTAGACACTAGCACCGGTAAATGGCAAATCAACAGGATTTTGAACTCTTGCCCAGGTACATGTTAGATATTGTCATGGCAACAATTTTAAAACTTTTGCCTCCCCTCCCCCACAATGGCTATTTATCACCCAGAATTTGGCTAGTCAGGTTGCCAGCTGCAACCAGGGTCTCCTCCCAGACCACAGGGGAGAAGAAGAGAGAGAGCCTGGAAACAAGGTTGAATGTAGACAATCTATTTTGAGGAAAATTGTTGACCTGTGATACTCAGAGCCAAAGGATAAATACAAATTAAAGAGGGAATATTTGAGGTTACAGGTTCTCACTATAGAAACTATTTCATCATGATTAAATTATGCCTCCCTAATCGTTGAAAATGAATTTATAGTCTGGCCTACTACCATTTCAGAAGTTTGTAGAGTTCCTCGTTAAAACATAGTCCAAGCACCAGATTCCCTTTCAGTTGAGGATCTAGTACACGTAGAAGAAAGATCAAAGAGGGAGAAACAGTGATTATATTCAATATGAAATACTTGTCATATCTACTCACTGAACATTTGTCTTCAGGAAGGGATACCAAATTAGGATTTCCTAATAAAGAGTACAAAAGTCATTCAAGTAGTCTATAACTGCATTTAATTTTGGAAAAAAGATTTCAAAGTTTTACATAATGGCAATAAAAAACCTGAGGTAATGCTGTATTACTGGTAATACATTTGACATTTCATAACAAAGTACAGCAACTACATTGTGACTTTCCAAGTGATTTTCCCACTTCCACTATTCTATGAAGTGCCTGCCACTAAATCAAAGTATGAGTAGGAGATTTGTTAATTTACATATCCATTACATTACAAGTTGATAATTATGCAATTACCTCCAGAATCTAGCAAAACCTGTAGGCATTCTTCACTGCCATGTTGTGCTGCTGTGTGCACAGGTGTCCTGCCTTTTTGGTCTTTGCTATTTGCATCTCCATTCCCCCTGACTTTTAACAGCTGAGAAAGAACACTGGCCTGATCATAGATGGAGACTTGGTGTAGCAATTCACCTTCATAAACAAATACTGGTGCTGCCATCCCTACAGCTCCTAAACAAAAATAAATATTTGCTAGCAACCAACCATGTGGAAGGCATAGTTTAAAATTAAAACTAAAGCAGTTCATATGACTATATAGTAAGAATAACAATTAAAACCACAAGATTGATCCATTATATTTATTAATGACAAGATCAGTTTTTTATTCCTCGCATAATGTCATCTTCAAAGATTTACACATAACACACTAATACATTCTACTACAATTTTCTACATTCATTCAAAGATTACACATTTATTTCCCATTGTATGTAAATTTAACCTTTAAAGAAGCTGTGACGAGAACAGTGAAACATTAGATCATAACTAAATATTACAAATCCTTTAACAGGTCTCTGTGACTGGCTGTTCTTGAAATAGTGTGCTGCACTTTGACCTTAATTATTAAGAAAAATATCTGCTTAGAGCTTGATCTGTACATGTGCTTTAGGTATGATAATACTTGGTTCTGTGTATATAGGTACAGTCTACACAGTGTACCATAATGGTTTGAATTCAACAAGACACATACTGTTAGTTAGGCAGCCATGATTTCAAAAATCAAAAAAGAAGCAGGACATTAAATCTTATCGGTGCCCAGGTGGCCAGATTGGTCCATTGAGAAGGGCAGTATAATTCCTCAACCACATTTTGTAAAAAATACAGAAACAAAGAAATCAGGCATGGGAGGAAATGCTCCTCTCTTCAAATTTTTGGACTCCAGAAATAGCAGTAAGGCCAAATATGGTTAAAGGTACCATTCCCTACATACATTATTTCTGTAGGGACTGTTGTAACCAGAGCAATCTGTGATGTCCACCCTTGTCTTTATTTTTATTTGTCTTTTTATATTAGGCAGAAGTTTAACAAATAAATAAACACTGTATTGGCCTAATCAAAGTAATGATGCAATTGTGCAGAACAGCTTCCATTAATGCTGTGGGCTTTCAGAGGCAGATATATTAGTTTAGAATCAACTTAAGAACAGAAACCAATGTTTCATCAATGTAAAGAGGGAGTACTAGCTGGCTATATCTTTTAATCAACCTTTTCAATTAGCATTCTTAATGGCATGTGTTCATATATTTGGGTATCATCTGAAATAAGCTTTGATCTATATTATATTTGGAGGTTTCTAACTGAGCATTATAAAGCTCTTTTATGGCCAATAACCTAACAACCTGAAATGTTTTTATAGGACTTAACATGCGAAACAACAGCAAAACCCATGGGTGGATCACCCACTCCTGGAGAGATAATTACTAACTGATCAAATGATTGGTTTGATAAGCTTATCATGACAGTTTTTCTGCTTGTATACATATATACATATTTAAGTAAATATGACACCAAATAAGCTGAATAGTTTATCATGAATATTTTATGTAATGTGCACAGAATTTTCATTAGTTCTTCTTTTGTGAACTGCACTACTTCAACAGTATCATTCAAAATTTATGAAGTTATTCATTTTGACACTGAGTAACATCCTTTTCTCTGTAAACAACTCATTACAATTGCTTTTCCACATTTTATTTTCAATTATAAAATTGTCATTGAATAACGAACATCTGTTCAGAAAGATCAGGATATGTATGAATGCTGTGGATACTATGATGGCGCAAAATTTTTACTAAGCCATCAGTGCGTCTGACTGGACAGGAAGACCTTTGTTGACTTTTCACTGAAGAGATAAAAACCAACGCTATATCTTTGCATGCAAAATATTGATCTTGCTAAACTAATTTTTTCCAAAAACAATTTTCAAATTGGTATGAAGGTCTTCAGGACACAAAATTAAATGTAATGTCATTTATCGACACAAAACCAGACTAACTGCTGACAATGATGAAGGTAGACATGAAGCTGCTATTAAAATTTATTGTCGCCGTTGACTTTTGCACGCCTTCTTCGGGGAGATCGCGAAAACTCGAGTAAGATGATACATGGTAACTTAATAAACGTTTTTCTGACAGCTTTCACCTCTTATTTTAGAGCTACAGTACTGCTAGGTAGTTATAAATCTAAGTATGTAGTTTGAGAAGCCTGGCTGACATCGAGCAAACAAAGATTATGTCACAGTCAGAATCGCATAAGGTAAAAACAACTCAGTCTAAAATGTCAAATTATGCCATGGTGGACTGACAACGAGCAAAACTTTAGTCATCGTGCTAGTTAACTTTCTCGCTCTATTCGTAAGCTCGAGTTATAATTTCACCTCCAGACACCTTTCAGGTATCACAGCAGGCAAATACGACGAATGTATGTGTGACAAAGCATCCAAGTGGCTAAATGAATGGCCACGTATGACTTCAAAGGTCCTCGGCTTGCCGAAACGTTGCTGTACGTAAACAAGGACTGAAGAGTGAAGACTTACGGCCACACAACATGCAGAGCGCGACCAATGTGTCAGTTTTGTAAAACAATTTTTAATTTGTTCTTTGACGATTTAAACTGAAAAAGAAATTTAATACCTCACCTTCCCAGTGTTAAATTTGATTCAGACGTCTGATCTTTAGTTGCCCAGAACTGATAGATATTTTCGTAACACAAGTTGGACGCAGTGGCACGACGCATTCCGTCCTTTGTATGGCGCTTTTGGTCACTGTGCCCCAAAACAAATGTCCTAGAATGACATTAGTTCTTCGCCAGTTGGCTTGGTTTATCCTCTCCTTCAACACACAAGCTGAAGTTCTACGTGCAAGTTTTACAATACCAAAGTGAAATTCCAAGGGCAGGGCAGTTTTTTACTCGAGTGCGATACTGCTATTTGCGCGTGACAGCCACAAAATTTGATACTGGTTACTCGACCAACATCCGGCGACTTCCGAGAACAGCAAAACAAAGGTCATGGGGCATTTCCAAATTGGAACGTCTGTTATTCGTGGAAGCAGCGTTATCTCAGGGAATTATTAGGGATGTAAGACATCTTGACTTTTACTCGAATATACACTAGTGCCGGAGGTATAGATCAGTTCATTGTCAATTTAGTGTAGTTTATTATTAATGAAATAATGGAACAATAAAACCACTAATAACGCTTATTGTGACCCGATTTTAAAATTGCGATTACGCATAAATAGTAGTGATAATCATGCCAGAACCGCGATTACACAATATCCCAAAATTACGAGGACAATCATTTCACATTACAGGGGCGTTGATGCTTCATGGCAGGTCAAGTAATTAAATCTTGCAACACCGATCAGTGACATCTTACGAGGGAAAATCCTGAAAAATTTATTTTTATCTCACAGCAATCACAACAGTAAGGGCTCGGCGAAATGTAGGGTGTTTCAACAAAAAAAAAATATACTGTATATATATATGCAAAAGTAAAAAATATATATAAAAGTAAAAATAACAAATGCTACTGGGATTCAAGGAGGATCTCTTGCAGTTAGCTTCCATGAACTGCAAAAAGGCGAGAAACCTTTGAATTGTACTTTAAGGTTACGGCAACGAAATTTAAAACTGGAAAGGCTGCAAAATTTTATTCGACATTGTTTGCGCAATGTGATGTAGTTTTGCCGCCAAAGAAACGTGAGTTGGCTTGCTTCAGTGGCGTCTGCTCCGTGGGTGGTAACTCTGTATCTCTAGTTGGGGCATTTAAACTTTACTGTAGCTACGTTAGGGAAAATGTTATTGATATCGGTAGGTTTAGTGTTTCATTCACGGGCCATATACTTTTTATGCGACCTTATACTGGCCCAAGGAAGGCAACCGGAAAGTCTGGATATTCAACATAGGGGCATCGCTCATACCTTATTCATAAATTTTGTCTTTAGAATCGTTTACATATAGTTGCAAGCCCCTTGGAAACAATCGAAAACACTTTGCGCCGGCTTTGTAGTCGCCTGTTTCCTTTCGTCGTTTAAGCACGAATCTTTCGCTACAATCGGCGATAAGGACGCAAGGTAGTGTTAATCGGAAACAGCTTGGAAATTGTTTGCGTCAACCTCCTTACCAAAACGAAGGTACTGGGAACGAGGTTGGAAGAGTGGGTGACTGGATACTGTAACACAATAGGGATCCAATCTCCCCGAAGAGGGGTTACGAAGGGACTAATCGAAACCAGAATATCACAGGGGATCAATGGATGGTCCATTACCCAGTGACGGTGTTAGGATCATAGGATGCCCCTCTAAGCTCCTAGAAAGTTGGAAACTTTAAATTTTTGGTAGCCATTTTCAGCATTCTGGTGGTAAGAAAATGTGATCACTACTCAAGCTTGTGGGAGACAAATATTTTAGGTATTAGTTTTTCCATGCAGGATCGTTACATCAATTTAGAAATTTACTTTTACTAACCAAATTAACAGATAAAGAAAGGGGACTATTCAGAATGAAGTCCTTGGCAATCAAACCCCTGACTGCTAAATTTCACATAGCATGGAAAACAAGAACTACCTGATGGAACTGAAAATATTTGCCACCAAGATATACTATTGGTCTTAAGTCAAGTTTGTTAACAGAAGGAGAACCTGGCAATTGTCACACCCCTGAATCAACTGTCAGCTGTGACCTAAACTCTACTGGGTAAATGACTATCAGACCATTGCTTCAGACTCTAAAGGGTGGGGATTTTGCTTAATTCTTTCAGGGGGAATTGTACCTAGTGACCAATGCAACCTTCAGTATTTTACTTGGGCCAACTTGAGGCAACTCTATACACCTATCAATGTAAATCCCACAGGGGCAATGTGACCAAACATTGTTCCTTGGGGGTGGAGATATTTGAGATTGCATGCACAGACTTGGCTGTCAAATACCTGGAAACACACATTTCCTTTTTTTTAGCAGATCTTCTCACAAACTTCTTGTGGCTCACTGGATCCTTACTTCGTTTGGGTTTCAATAATTGAATGAATGGTGCAGTGTACAATCTCTAGGGTTAATGTGTCCCCCGGCTCAGTCCTTTTTGATTGATACATTTGATTGATATACAATTTCCCCACCATCTTGCATTGTACTCAAATTTTCAGTTTTGACAAACCCCACCCCCTGTTGCCTTTACATTGATAGGTACATTACATGCCAAAGGGAAAACACTCCCTCGTCAAGAAGTTAAAACAGGCACCCCCTTAACCAAAGGTAGTCTTTTGATGCAAGTCTACAGTTTTGTAAAAAAATATCTAGTTAAGCCAGTTTCTCCTAAATCCAATTAATCATTAGTTTCTAACTTAATGCAACATGTCTGTTTAAAAGCAGGTGACAGTAGGGCCACTATACAAGACAGCTAATTACAGGCCTTAAATAAATTTAGCATAAATTTCTCCTTCAGTGGAAGTTTGAATCAGGCATCTTGTCTCATAGCCTCACTATGAACATTCAAATATTGCTATACTGTAAATATTTTCAGACTTATTTGACTGGCAATATTAGGTGGGTTGAATTTTTCGCAAATATTTTTAACCAAAAAATTATGCTGTTGGATTGTGTAGCCCTTTTGTAACACTGAGGAAATAATTTGGCTACTACTATGCAGCAACATTCAATAAACTAAAAAATCCCAAATTGCTATTCGAAATTCAACTTCCTTTTTTCCGATTTTACAAGTAACTTCAACCAATCAGTACAAGTTAAGGTTGTTTACACCAGTTATCTTTCTGACTGATGCAGATTATAAACTTAGGTACTGTTGTGCTAAACCATTTTTGCAAAGCTAAATGTCCTGTGATTTCATGAGTTATTCATCTAACTGCATACTTCAGGATAAGAAAAATTGCAAAAAAAGATTGCCTTTGTGAATGACCCTTTAAAAATTTGTGTTCAACAGATTTAGAAAGTCCTTATCAATCATTCCCCTGTTGGCATAAAATTTGCTGATGGAGCTGGAACCATTTGAGTTGGTGAAAGCTTTATTTCTAAAACCATTTTTCGGTACATATGCTTTGAAAAGGGAAAGGATTGCTCAAGCACGAGGGGTTACGGTACTGCTACTTTCCCGTGAGCTTTGTTTTACGAATAGCTACACTTACCTTAGAGGATATAAAGCAACCCATTACAACTTTTTAGTGAACACTGAGCCAAAGTACACTAAGATTTTTAAGAGAGATTTCAAGTGATTTAGAAGGTCCAGGAGCACACTACCCTAGAAAATTTATTAATTCTCAAACCACTAAAACCCATTTCCTGCCATTTGGGAGCACTTTTCACAGAAATATTCATAATCTTGAACAGGCTTTTCTGTGTATTTTTATGGGATTCCAGATTAGAAAAATTTTAGAAAATTAATTAGAAAATCTACCTTTTGAATTTAGACAGTTGGCACGACTAACCTAATCCTTAGGCATGTCTAACCAAGGCAGTAAATTGCCTGAGGCAAAAGAAATAATTATTTTATAAGTGAATTGAAAACCAATTTTAATGAATTTTAAGGTGGTTTTCTAAAATTGAACTACTAACAAAATAGTTGAGGGTATGAAATTTAAATCATTGCCTTTTACTTCTACCTCCATCACAGATTAAAAATTCATTTGGCAAGACCATAACTTGGTTGTGCTGCAGTTGTATTCACCCTTACCAACATTTCTGAACTTTATTCTACCTTCCTTATGTGAATTCTATTCTCATTCTTTCACCTTTATTTTTCGGTATTTTTTCTTCCTTTTCTCCCTCCTTTCTTCTTTTACAATTTTACCTTTTTCCATATTGTTTCTCTCCTGCACTTTTTCCATGTGTTTTCCTATATTTTTTCTTGCTGACAGGGAATGATTTTGACGAAAAAAATTTACATATCAGGTGTCACACCCCCCTCAACTCCCTTGTAATTCAACATCCAAATCATCAAGTTCCCAAACACCTGCATCACTTTGAAGTGACAAAACCTACCTATACTTGTTTCCAAATCCATTTTTTCTCCTGGGTTTGGGTAATTCAGACTATGATTGCAAGGAGTAGGTAATTGTAGAATTCAGTTACCATTACCAACTCTCCCTTTCAAGGCTTCATCTAAAGTCTTCACTCTCTTGGTTTAAAAAATTACAGGATGTTATAGGCTCTTTCAACCTGGTGCTCTAATTACAATTACAGTTCTTTTAGAGCACACCAGTTTGCTGCCTTTGCCCTCAGTAAGAAATTTAAAAGAACTTTGCTCTCAAACAAGGCTATGGCTAAACAAATATCAAAGAAAGTACCACTTATGAATCAAGTCTATTATAAAAATTTTAGTGCATGGTAGATGCCCTGGCATGGGCACTAGTCTGAAATGCAGTGCCAAAGCCAAGCACAATGGAATGGTGCCTGAGCACTATCTCAGGAGACAGTGCCTGTGCTCAAGCACCATTTCATTGCCAGGGTACCAAGTCTTAACAGAAGGCAAGCTACTCCCCAATAAAAACAAGACTTTATTTTAATTAGAATGAAGTTAGGAATTTTCCAATTTACATGTTTACTATTATTTTTCTCAAAACAAAAATGATACTTTATTATTTGTTTTTCATTTAATCAATAGTTTATTAGGGTACATTGATCAAGGCAAATGGATGAATTAGCGGTGAATTAGTGAACTTGTTAAAAACCTTACCAGAAACCACATAATCAAACGAAACTTCAGTAGCAGTGTCTGCAGCCATAATCCAAGAGTCGATAAATTTCTGCATAAAATTAATTTTGGTGTACAAGACTGGATATTTAAGCTAAGCATTTTTGACAAAATACCAATACTTGTCACAATTATTTTTATTCCATTCATTTACCATACTTTTTAGGCCTTATAAATAAAATTTGAACAAATGAATATACATGCTTAAAGCCAAGGTGACAGATTCTGGTAATCCAAGGTACCAAAATAATCCTCTGGTTGTGTCAGTCTTGGTGTCATGGATCAATCACAGTACTACCAAGTGATGCACCTATCAACCCAATCCATTGTAAACATTGGAGAATTATGACAGACTTGCAGGTACACTTGCCTACATTGCATAAAACAAAGAATTCTATTTTGTTCTAGTTTCACAATGTGCATTTCATAGTTAAGCCACATATGCGAAGTGTGCATGCATTGAAGGTTGACAACTTGGGAGTATAAGAAACAATCTAAAAAAACCACAAATACAAATGAAAGATTTGAGTTAATGACAACTACCACAATACTAAACAAAACAGTAATAGGCATTTTAACATCCACTGGGCTGATCTCCTGTTACAAAGTAAAAAACAAGAGTGCACTTCCATTAATTGAGTTAGTATTGGTACTAGAAGTAAATTAGGCAATAAATTTGTAGATGTACATGTACCTAGAAAAATTTATGAAAGAAATATTTAAGCAAAACTTAGCTCTAAAATAAGAATGCAATCAAAACCCAACACACCTTATTACTGCAATGTAACAATGACATACATGTATGTTAAACTAATGGAAATCTAACATCAAAATTATAAAATGGTGTTTTTGACTTGTAATATGACTGATGTTAAAAATATTAACAACAAAAGGCTCGTTCTTCAAGCTTTACGAAAACTCAGAAAAGTTGTGAGTTCCCCAACAGGAATCGAACCCGTGTCTCCCGATTGCCGGGACAGTTGTCTTGCCACTAGACCACGAGGGCTCGACTACAAACCTGAGTTCAATCTGGGACCTGGGTCCTTACAAATATTAAAAATTGGTCCTTAAAAATGTTAAAAATATTAATATTGGAGAAAGTTCTTTGAGTGTTAGTATACTTTTATGATTTTTATACTTCCTTGAATATATATAAAAATGTTACACAACTAATGCATGACAGAGTAACGCTTCCTTTTTACCAAATAACAGTCAGTTTCTGAAAAAAAGAAGAAAAAAATGTTAAAAGGAAACAAATTACCATACACTCAAAGCCATTTAGGGAATACTCTAATGAAGATGCGCTGGTTTGCAACAGCATTTATTGTAAAATAACATTAGCTGTGACATCAATTATTTTCAAATTGTTTCAATGGTGTATGTATGTGCAGACTGTGTCATTTGTACATGTGCAAATTATCAAAAACTCATGGACTCCCTAAAACTTAATCTCACCCTGATGTCTTAGGGCCCAAAATACTCAAATTGCCATATTTACAGCCAAATTGACAAGCAATGCAGCTCTAAAAAATCATTTACATACATTTGTTATGCTGTTTTTATTTAAAACTTTGTAAGCTATATTATTACAGAAATTAATTCACAAACTGTACATGTCAGAATACTTATCTTGGTGGATATTCTATTATTGAGTAAGTACATTGGTAGGATGCCGCATTTGCTTTGTTCAGAAGTAAACCATTAAAGAACCATAGTAACAGCTACTGCATATTGTGTGCATGCATGGAAGTCATGGGACAACTACCCTGGAAGTTAGATGTAAAAGTAGAGTGCTGCATCAGCAGTACTGAATCTCCTGCAGGTAATCAAAAGGTTTGGGAAACTGCCAGAACTTAAGAATGGTTAAATTGATGTTTCAAGTGAAGGCCCTTCACTGATGAAGGACCTTTGCTCAAAATGTCAGTTTAACCACTCTTAAGTTCTGGCAGTTTCCCAAACCTTTTGATTACCCTGGAACTTACTTCTACCCAGATAAGCTGTTAAAAGAATTGGATGGGCATTCAGTTGCTGAAAGCCTGATATGTTGCAATTTAGCAAAAGCAATTAAGAAACAACAAACACTAATTTGCATTTTTATTTAAAATTTTTTTAAATAATTACATAAATTTAAAACTGTGTTAACTGTGTATGTACAGTATGAAATTTGTACAAAATTGAATGATTAAATCATTAGACTTAGCTAGACAGTCACATTTTTAGTAGCTTAAGACTGTGTAGATTAATTGTAGCCACTAAAAGTCAAGTTATTTACCTGAAATAAAATTTATTGGCATGCAAAGGCAATTAAAAACCCCAAGCACACATCAATTTGTTGTTTTTATTTAAAATTACATTAGCTATTACATCAAATGAATTCAAGATTGTTTGAATGTTGCAGCTGAAAGGTTAACATTGTATATGGTCTAAAGGAAAAACTTGTGGAATACCACGAGATATACACATACTTCCTTACAGATCTCTGTTTGTTGAAGGATAAAAAGTTGTCATTGGAAGCCAGATCAGTTTCCTGGGTAAAGTGAAAGACAGCTCACAACGTACATTGATTGGTTGTATTTATTTAAAATTGCATTAATTTTTACAAAAAACAAATCAAGAAATAGCTTGCATTTTATATTATTGATGGAATGATAGATGACAAGGTAATTTTTTGATTCCTGTCTAGGGCCCAGAAATCTTTTTTTTTTTCCACTAGATTACAAGCTTGCTGGGTCCAGCCAGATTTATATTGGTGACCAAACCAATTAAGATAAACATTTGGACATACACTACAGTCATTTGCAATTATTATTAATAATATTTAATTAGCTATTACACATAATGGCTAGCCGCATAATACTTTAGTACATTATGTGACTGTGCATGTAAAGTAAAATAAGAAATGTTAAATTTGTCTGCATGGACAAGGCATGAGCCACACTCACGAGACTAATTAACTAATTAGATCTCTACTGACATACTTTGGTTTGCTTTTATTACAAATCACTTTAGCTATTACAGAAATATATTCAAAATTGTACAGAGTATGTACATGCATGGAAGGATAATTGCATGCACAGAAATATAACAACATCCACAAGAACCAATTGAAATTTGTTATTCCTGAAAACTGAAAATAGTTGTTGCTGAAAGCTGAATTAGTTGGCAAGCAACATACCTTAAAAGTAAACATCTACACACAGTGAGTTGCTGTTGCTTTTATTCCATGTAAGTTATATGTATTCACTATTACATAACTTTGGAAGACTGAACAAGCATTGTTTGCATGATATTAGAAAATTATATACATGTATTTTATATATATTCTACAGATGGAAAAGTTGCTAAAAGTACAGTTGACAGATTTATAAATTAAGATCTCTGGAGCTCAACACTGGAATGATATACATAAAAGCAGATTAGCAGTAGCACCTAAATCCAGATTAGACTTCGATAAAAAATTAAATTGTTTTGCTGAGAAATTAAAAACAGCCATGGACACAAAATAGTTCATCATATTTATTTAAAATTTCATTACCTATTACACAAATATACAGTATACCAAATTATTTATGTACAATGAGAGAATTGTATGTTGCATGAATGAAAATGTCATCAAAACACACCCTGGGATTAAACCATGCAATCAAAATTTAACGTTCCTGAAAAATGGATATTACTGGTAGTATCGAAGCCAGATTAGTCACCATCATAGACCAGCAAAAAAATTCAAACCCACACCATGATTTTTTACTTTTTATTTAAATGTTACATTAGCTATTACACAAATAAATTCAAAATGGTACATATCATGTAAGTCATGTATGTGAGAATTGTCATTACATGCATTGAGATGTCATGACAATCCCACTGGATACCATTCCACATTTTGTTGCACAGAATACTAAATTGTTGCTAAATAATAGTTGGCAAGCAGAGTAATTAAAAAAAAAAACATCTGTATGCACAGATAATTGTTTAGTTCATCTCACATTCATTACTTAATGCCTATTACATCCAAGAGCATGCAATTTGTGTTTGTACAGAATTGGAAAATTATACATTTTTATAGACGACAAAAGTTGAAAAATAAAACAACAGGTCAACCAATCAAGATTTCTGAAGCTGAATACTGCATTGTTACTGAGCAGCAGATTAGTAGTAGCTGAAAGCCAGATAAGTTTTACAGAAAATTACACTATTTGTTAAAGACAGCAATCAAAAACTTTGACACAAAATTAATAGTCTGTCATTTTTATTTAAAATTTCAATTTAGCTAATACAGAAATATATTTTAAAATGAGATATGCATCTATAGATATTTTTATATTAATTAGATATAAACTTCATTCACATTGCACACATGAAAATGCTATGAAATATATCCCAGGAAACTATGCAATTGAAATTTATTGTTCCTGAAAGCTGGATTTCAGTTATTACTGAAAGCTAGATTAGTCAGCAAGTCTAGCAAATAAATTCTTCAGAATATTTTGTCCTTATTATTTAAAATTACATTAGATATTGCACATAAATTCAAACTTTGGCAAATTATATATGAGGGTTGTGGTTGAAAACTGGATATGTTGTTGCAAAATGCCAGATTAGTTGCCAACCAAATAGCAATAAAAAAATCAGTTACAGACAAAGACTTTGGGTTTTTATTTAAAATCACAGTTAATACTGCACAAATATATTCAATATTGTCTGAATTATGTACAATGTGTCAACTGTATGTTAATGCAGGAAAATTACGTGATACCTCTTGTTGCTTATGTAAATGTCAGATTAATTTTTCCTGGATACTAAATGGGTTGTTCCTGAAAGCTAGACTAGTTCTTACTGAAAGTTGAACAAGTTATTATTGAAAGTCGGAACTAGTTGTTGCCGCAAGCTGAACTCACAGTTGCTAAAAGCCAGACTGGCATAGGCTGAAAGCCACACTAGCACTTGCTAGCAGTGAGACTCACAGTCACCCAAAGCCGGACTAATCGTTGCCCAAAGCCGGACTAATCGTCGCCCAAAGCCGGACTAATCGTCGCCCAAAGCCGGACTAATCGTCGCCCAAAGCCGGACTAATCGTCGCCCAAAGCTGGACTAATCGTCGCCCAAAGCCCGACTAATCGTCGCCCAAAACCCGACTAATTATTGCCGAAATCAGGACCAGCAGTGACCGAAAGTGGGACTCAATTGCTGAAAGCCAGATTTGTTGTTTTTGGAAGCCATATTAGCTATTGCTCAATACCAGAGTGTTGCAAACTCGAGAGCCAGAAAGTACCAATTTTTCTCTCAAATTACGTGAGAAAAATCAGCATATGCAGCATTTGTAGTACATATACAAAATTGTAGTGTGGCAATACAATCACTGAGGAAGGCTAAACAACCGAGATAGAGTCTCCCTATCTAAAATCACAAAATATTAGCTTTCCTCAGCCTTACCAAAGTTATGATTTAGATGATTTAAACTGCTGTCTCCGGAGACATTTCTCTACTAATGAATAAGATGATAATTAAATTACATCTCACCCAGGCACCATCCTACACTGTATGTCCGCACTAATGAAAAATGAAGAGCCATGCAAATTTGCCTATTAAGCACCATCCATTACGTACCTTCTGTTTTTTGGGAGCATCTTCTTCACCTAACTTAAGGACAACCTGGTGTAGTGACCAGAAAGTCCAAGGAAGAGGAAACACCACAATAAACTGACTCTGAAAAAGTGTTTGGTCAATTCATATTGGAAGAGTTTCATTTTCCTTACCTAGCTATACAGTTACACACCTACAGTGACCAGCATATTTTGCACTAAAATGGACACTCTGGAGAAACTAACTGGCAACAACTCTGTAACAAATACCGTTTTAGAGTTCCAATGTTGTTGGTTTAGTTTTCCCATTTCTTACCCTATATGAGTTAGTGGTTGTTTTAGGAAACATGTGCACCACTCCACCCATACCCTATTGTTATTAGTTTCTATAGCCCTGCACTGATGCCACACCATCTAACCTGATCTATGTCAACTTCTTGGGTGCTTCCATTCCTGAAACTTGAATATTGATCCAGAGAATTGAAGATTGCTGTACAGATCCAGAAAATCTGAATAGTTGTATTTCTGTAACACATCCTACTGGTAATAATGATAAAATTACATTAAACAAGGCAGAAAAACTCAATCACAGCTTGGACATTATTTTACTGTTGTAGGTCATAAGGGTCACAGGTGGTTTAGGGTAAATCCAAGTTGATATGGAAATAAGTTAATTCAAAAATTTCAAATTTTGAGGCAAAGATTAAGAAAAACATACTGGTCATCCTGGACTGGCATGCATTCATCTGATTTCTAACTCAATTCAATCTAAATTTGGAAACCATACTGGAATGTGCACTTCAGTATCTGTTGACTTTAAATTTTGGCTTAAAATTTACAACTTTTTTCAGTAACCTGCCAAAATATTGGAAACACTTTTCTGACTCCAAGAATGCCAGGAATAGTTTTCAACAAAGAATAAGTTCTAAGTTTCCCTCAGTTTCCAAGAAATATCGCGTATTTAGGAAAACCAAAAAATTCCTTGAATTTTTAAGGTGTGTCTCCAGTGAAAAATCCTCGTGGGCCCCTGGGTCGTACTCAGGAACTTTACTCGGCCTCTAAATCTCAACGATGGTGAACTTGCGAATGTATTCAACGCAAACGAAAGAAATGCCTCGAAATTCGTGAAAATTAGTCCCGAAGGTAGCTAGTAGAACAAAACAGAGCCTTAAGGTCATGAAAACACAAACATATTCCAATTAAAGCACCTATTTGTTCGAAATATTCGAAAAACGAGCGGCCTGGTAGGGTGTAGCGTTCGATACAAGTGTCTTCTTCTGCACAACAGGAAAACTCGCATTTTTCAAAAATTCGCAAATTTTTTTGCCTTTAACCGCTCTACGAGAACGATTTCTACACACCAAATCCACTTAAAGATTCTTACTTAAAAAGAAACGACGTAACACGATGCGGATACTATTTTAGGATTCTTTGTCGAAGAGCCGTTGCATTTCCCTTCAGACAACGACAGACCGTACCACAATATTTGTTCAAAATGTCTCGGGTGAAACTACAATTTTTTGGGTTCTTGAACTGCACATACAAACTAGACAACACAATATATCAAAAGTCATCAAGAAATGCCGAAATTAATACTCTTTGGTAACACAAATGCGATATCGGACACCTCTCTCGCCTCGAGGTCATCATGTGTAAGTCACAGTACAATGTTATAAAGGCAGAAATAACCTCTCATTCGAACCTAACCATGATGTTCATGTTGCCTTACCTGAAATCTTGAATGAGCACCGAGGCCCGTTTTGAAGAACGGCATACTTTCAGCAGTTTTCATGATGTGAATTTACTTTAAAGAACAGCTTACTCTTGGCCTCACCCTGTCACGAGCAATACGAAAATAGTCGAAACAGGGAGTCAGGGACCCCCTTGGTCCCAGCCACGTGAACCAAATTTCCCGCTCAAAAAGATTCAAAAGATGTGTGATTGGTGAAAGCACAAAAAAGAACTCCCTGATTGGTGGAACATGTAACTTCAAATTGCTATTCCCTTCTGGGAAATACCAAATATGTTCCGGAAAGCAGCAGTCTAATAGAACTTCGTTTTGCTGACGAAAAGAGTCGATATTTCCCGTTAAGACATGAGTATTACAGTTGGAGTAATGTTTAAGCGGCATGAAATTGGTTGGTTCTTTCACGTTTTCTATCAGACAAAAGCCTGGAGAATGCAAAACAGAAGAGATTCTGGATATCTACCCTATGAGTCTCTCTCGTGCCGTTCTGTAAGGCTTTCACAAGGACCAACCCTTCTGAATCGTTTTAAAGTACAGGTTTCAAAAGTGCGAGGAGATTTATTTAGTTATTCATATGTTTTTTCAAAATTTATTTCACCTGTGGGGACCAAATTGCCACATACTCCTACTCGTACCATGTAATTTTAAGAAAGATTGTGTTCTACGGATCGTTTCCACTTCTCTTTTGCACAGGGACGCCGGACCAATAAAGGGGCAGGGGGAGCAGGACTCAAACTTCTCTTCAGGGACCTCGTTGAAGACTGCCGTATGCATGTTAAGTTTTGAAAGAGACCGCTGAAAATGGTCATATCCATCGTACTTGATATTGTCGGCATATCTACCAGGAATATACACGGTGATATTTCGATAAATTAGAATTTAAAGTCGGTGAGTTATTTGATCAAAGCCACCTAAATTTTTTTCATTTAAGCTAAACTAAGGCCTAAAGTGAACTATATTTCAATTTAACTAAAAGGGCACTTATGTACCCAGTACACACCCTTGGAAAAGGTAGGGAACTTCCCCGCACTTCCCTGGCCCGGCATTTCTGCTTTTTTCCGCTTGTTTCTTCACGGGAACTAGAATTCTAAAACCTAAAAGCCTTCCTACGATTAGTCATCAGGGGGTTGCAGGTTCGATTCCCATCTGGGAGAGGGCATGAGCTTGATGAACATTCGCATCTCGCGCGAACTCTTTATCTTTGCAATAATTTTGGAGACAGGGATGCTTCACAAATCGTTATTTCTGTAATTTTCAGTACTTTTCGAACTGAGAAACGTGCGTCTGCACAAATTCAAGCAATTTGTCAGTTTGCCTCTTGCGGAGCAGGCTAGAGAAGTATTGCGCAGGTCTTTTGTGCACTGAGTTGCGCTATAATTTCGGTGATTTTCTGAGGGCTGATAGGGTCGTTTATATGACAGAAAGAAGACTGACTAGTGTCTGCAACACACATCTCATTAAGACGTGTTTTCACGTGCGATTTTGCGCCCTACAATCGTCATCCTGGTGTCTGCGACAATTCCTGGAATTGTTACATTCATTGTTGCAATTGCTTTGCTGGAATTGTGTCATGGAATCCGTGACAGTTCCTGCAGTAGTCTATTGCTTGAATATGGTTCGCTTTAGTACGTCCTCCGTGGAGTTACACCCATAAACCACGATGACAATTGGGAGGCAAAAAAATCTATCATTTAAACAGGCTAGCTTTTGGGAGTGAACATTGAACAGGCTGAGCATCGCGTTTACGGGAAAAGCCATCGTGAAATTACCACGTGGCCGCGATTTTTCCTGCGGTTGCCGTTCGCAATTTCAACGGAGATATACTGAAACGGGGAACAGCAAATGCAGGACAGAGCTCGGTCAAACGGCGGAGTTTTTTTTATTTGTAGAGTTTCTTCGGCCACTCGTCGCTCTGCGTTTTGCTTTATTAAGTCATGATGGCTGTTTTATGTTATGTTTGCCGTAAATATAACACTTAACCTCTCAATAATTTGTACGGTTTTGCGCCTGATTTGCGCCGTGTACCACGGTTTTGCGCCTGATTTAAGACACGATTTCTCCGTAAGCAGCGTCAAAATTTTTCTTGAATAGACGGCCGTAATGTTCAGTGGTAATGTTGCATACTCATTCGTTCACCGTTGGCAGGCGACTTGTTTCCCACAATACATTTCGCGCGATATCGCTCATGCTCATACGCCGTTCCGTCGAACTGCTTCCGGAGACTGGGATGAGCTGTGCCAGCTCCATTCTCTTCCTCATTTCCTGTAAACTTTTATCCTTCGTCGCCATTTTCTTTCCAAGTTCCTGAATTGTCTTGTTCCTCTGTTGACTGATGTATGTCAACTGGTCCACCCGCTTCCTCAGTTGCCAAACGAGATTCTCATGATGTGCCAGTTGAACGCGCGCATCGTTTCTCTCCTGTCGAAGTCGTTCCGTCTCTGAGCTCACTTTTTGTTTACTTCGTAATCTCTCCATCGTTGTAACATCCTCGACTTCGCGACTTTGGTACGACAGTTTATTCTTTAACTCTTCGATACGCATTCGCGAATTGACGTTGGTACAAAATGCTCTCTCCCGGTCTAAGGATGTTTTACGAATGATTTCTTGAAGTCGAGAAATTTCTCGATCTTTTTCGCGCAGCAGCTCTTTCAGTTTTGAATTATTCTCAGATCTTCTGACGGGAACTGGTAACTGTCGTTTTGGACTATCTGACTTACAAAAATCTTCCTTGACTCGGCCGTTTTCAGAAAATGCTTCATTGACGGATGCCAAATCTTTTTCGGTTGGTTTCTTTCCCCTGTCTATGTCGTCTTCGATTGTCTCTTTTGTTCTGCCCTCAAAGCCATCTCTACAACTTTGAATTTCATCTGTTTTAACATCAGATACACTTGGCGGTTCACTCAAAGCGCCCTTGCTTCCATACTTTCCACTAGTTGTAGAGAGTACAAAGGAAATGCTTTTTTGTTGTCTTTTTGGTTTAACATTCGGGATTTCTGGTAAACAAGTATTCATGTTCAGAACGACGACCAAAACACTCGTAGGAACAGAACTCGGGATGATTCTGAGTATACAATTCCATTCGGTAACCTAATACTTCTGTGTGTGCCCCTGAGCAAAGGTCTGGATTTCGTCGAAGTTTGGGGTATTGCGTAACCTTTGACTATGCCGTCAGGCCTAGTTCTCCCACCTTCCCTTGATTGCTTGAGCGTCATTGTTTCCAGTCGTTCCAGTAGCCTAGTCAGACATGTTTTGGGGGAAACACTTATCAAATTCTCCAAAATGTATTTTAATAGTGGCCAAATGGTTACATCATATTCATGTCCACAGCAGTCCCATTACCCTATCACTGACCTAAAACTCCAGACACAAAAGAAGCTGTTGGGGTGAAACAATCCAAAATGAAGAAGTATGTAGAGATCCACCAAAGAAATTTATTGTTGACCCATGTTTGTCAGAGGAACTGAAGGTGGGTTCCAGAGCTGGGACTACGGGTGGGTGGAAGTTAAAGAAGAATCAAAGGGTGTAAAGCAGACTGCTACCGTACTCCTTCTACTATTTCACCGACGGTAAGAATTAGATACTCAAGTAAAAGTATTTCACCAATTTTGTTCAATTTTATAAAATTTCGATAGTTGAATCTCACTTGCGTACGTCTCTTCACTGCGGACCCTTACATAAACGCATGAATAATATAAAGAATCCTTACAACCCATCATTCGTCATTTCCGCTAAAAGGTATGGTTGCAAGCAGGAGAAATCGAGATTAAACATTATGATGATTGATGAAAGCGACTGTGTCTATGGTGATTAATTGAAGGTCTACCACCAAAATAGGGCCGTTCATGTGAGAAAATAAGCCGCGGCTAATGTAAGCCTAGGCTAAAATAAGCCGCGAACACTAGTATAAATGGCCCTCGGTGAAGTTGTGCATGACCAAAATAAGTCGCGGCTAATTTAAGCCACAAAGAAAACACCCGTATAAACGTATAGTTCGCAGGTTATTTTGGCCTAGGCTTATATTATCCGCGGCTTATTTTCTTTAGCAAAAAAGGCCCTAATATTTCTTTTTAAGTTTCCCAAAGTGCCTTGCAACTTAAAACTGGTTTTTAAACAGTGAAATTCGACGTAATCATCCAACTAATTTGATTTTATTAATCTGTGCACAGGTGGCAATCAAGATTTAGATCTACAAATTGCTTTAAAGAGCAGCTATCTAATGTATATGGCTGGATGATATCATGTGGCATTCGACGATCCAAGTCTGAAATAAGCCCATTACTTTCCAAATATGGGTATGGTTTTCCGGGATTTTTTTGTACTGATTCCCATTCATATTAAACGAAATCTGAAAGCACCAATATTTATACGGCACACTGGCCACCATTGCTCGGTTCAACTTTCATGATCCAGATCTTGGAAAGCGAGCGTACTGGTCACGAGCAGAACTCGAGGCAGACCATACGACCTTTGGCTTTGTACTATCGAGGACAATACAAGACACGGTAAGTCTTCGGATGAATAGTGGACGACAATTGAGGGCAATTTGAGCAGATTGTTTAGTAATAGGCTACAGATGTTCTGGGTTTAGGTACCATTGGGCGTTTGTTAGGACTGTTTTGAGCGAAAAACACTCGGTTCATGGATCGGCTCTTTCGACGTCTTGTAAACACATCTACCGAAGTTGGAATAGTTAATTTTATCTATTGCCTTCGAGTTTTAAATAAACAGAAGACTCGAGGTTTGACATATCAACCAGCAGTGAGTATCATATGACTAAGATGTTTATGAATAGGTAAAGAGGAGATAAAAAAATGACTTTGCAGAATTTAAGGGATGCTTTTATTTGAATGAAAACTCGTTGAACAAAGAATTACATCCATCACACATTGCTGCTGTTCACAATGATTTGTGCCAAACGTCAGTAAAACCGATGGGCAATTCGATGCCGTTCACTAATGTTGCAGCTAATCCACGTATCCTTTTGTAATTTGATCGAAATACCGTGTTATACTTTGTTAAAATTGATCTAAATAACAACGAATCAAGACCCATTCCTGAAGCAAATATTCTGTGACAGCTTTGCATCAGAATCACTAATTATAATAAACTGTCAACGGACCGTTAAAATATAAAATTAAGTCGATATAGCCACGAGTACATTGAATTCATAATATTCTTAGTTCATACTCATATTCATCGCGATCTTTTCACCAAGTTTTAATGTGAGACCCATTATGGCTATATATTTTTAATGCTTTCCCATTTAGTTCAGATTCTTTGCGAACAGTAATCGATGTTTTGTATGCTCAATCTCGTTAATCATTTCCGTCTACCCAAAATCATGCAACTGATTTAAATTTGTATTAACCGGTTATGAAGTTTTTATTTGGGTGTCGGTTCATTTGGTACGATTAACACTCGGCCAGTGTTTACTTTCTGAGTGGATTTGGTATCTCTGTCTCTTATAGAAAGGTGTGAAACGAATAATACTCCCGCAGAAAACGAACATGGCTGTTTCTGTAAGTAGAAAAAAAATGTCTAGTCAATGTGTGTATGTGCAAAAAGCTGAAAAAAATTGCTAGCACCCCATGAATTTCCTTAGCTCAGCATGATAAACTAACTTATCTCATAACGAATCGCTACGCATAGACTGTTTTATTTATAGTGTTATCCGTCTAACTGTTCAAGGAGCCGATTGCATGCTTCCAGGACCCAGGAAAACCTCCAGGATCCAGGGTTTGCTTTCCCATACCGTGCGTCATTAGGACAAAGAATTAGAGAATTTACCTACGCTTCGTCGGTCGTTGATCTTTTTTTATCCTTTTTAACATGAACTCAACCACCCTTTTTAGTTTTATTTCGTTCGTAGACATTCAATTCTAGGTTGCACAATTGCAAAGGCCGCACGACAATGAGTGGAAATTATGGTAGTATAACATATTATTGTATGAACTTCTATTCAAATGTATTAATGAAATATTCATGTCGTATTATTGAAATTTTCGTGTCGTAGGTTGATGTTTCTTTCCCTTCTGTGAACGTGTTCTCGTATCTCATGCCTTTTTTTCACCTAACCGACATTTTATGTATCCAGTGCGTAAGTTCATAGTAGCTAACCGCATCTCGTTTTCGGTACAGCAAACCTCAAACAACGGTAGTCAACAGCATGTCGGAACTAAACAAGCCATAGCAGATCTTACCACCCCACGTCCTGTATACATCAAGTGTGCCATACTTCCTAATACCGTTCAAACTCATTCTCAATCAGCTGCACATAACAACCCACCATACCACGCTAGTCGAAGCTTATCTCTTCGACTTATGCCATGTAACACACACCACATACAGTCACACAACATATTTCGTTACATATTGGATCACGCCACAAATTTTATTTCACCACATATTACCCCGCAAATTTCATACCTCAAAATTCTACATCACAACTATGCGTCACATTCCAGCGCCTATTACGTCACACTAAACATCATATCACGCCATATTTTTATATCACATCGCACAGAACATTGCACTACGTAGTACGTCAAATCACATATTACTTAGTACCAAATTTTATATCACACCTAATATTACACGCCTCCATGCCTTACATCACCCCTCAAATTACATCACACTACATTTTACATCGTATTATACAGTTTATTATAACTTGTACCAAAAATTATAATAGCAACTTTAAATTAGTGCAAAAATGTTTTTGTGCCATACGCCTATGCATGACATCTTACCACATATCACCATATATTTTATCACACCACATTGCTTGTCTGGTCACATAACGCCATATACTGAATCACACTACATACTATATCAAAGCCCAGCAAAATATCTTTATGAAAGCCATCGAGTCGGGCACAGAAGTAAAATCATAATATTTAATAAAGTTCTAACGTTTCGTTGTCATCATCACAACATCTTCAGAGAATAATTTGCATAACTGCCTATAGCCAAAGTATATAGTTACAGAGTTGTAACAATATTCATGCATTAACCAATCATAGGACGAACTAAAAATAAAAGTTACAGGTATGGATCTTATGTAACTTTTATTTTTATTTATTATTATTGCTGGGCTTTGATAGTCCTCTTGAGATTACGTTTTCCGCTTGGTCCATCCATAGCTGACATACTATATCATGTTAAATGTACATGCTCGTCAAGCTTATAAACTCAGAAAAGTTTTCTTAGTCCCTGACCGGAATCGAACCCGTAACCTTCTGATTGCCGGGTAGATGCTCTAACCATTGAGCTACATGGACTCAGATGGTGAGCGAAGGTTACTATTTGTACTGGTTCGTAGTTGACATGTGTATACTACTCACTGCCGTCTCGGCAAGTCATGAAGTCCACATTAAGTTATCTATATCAGAAGGTTACGAGTTCGAGGTTATCTGAACCCATGACGGGAATCGAACCTGTAACCTTCTGGTTGCCGGGTAGATGCTCTAACCATTGAGCTGCACGGTCTCAGATGGTAGAGTTTACAAGATTTATGAGCATGCGTGTTTAAAATCTACATTCACCAAGCGAGCACATGCCGTAAAACATAGGCCTATTGAGAATATACTATATCAGGTAATATAGTTTATTAGGTTAGATCATAACCCTCTGAACTATACCTTATCATTTCACACACAATATTACATCAAACGATTCTCTGTATAGCGCTAAATATGAAATTACACGAGATAGTAAGTCAAATTAAATAAAATTACGTGAAATTCGCCACGCTTCGTGGGATACGTATATCTCATCAGAGGATGACTGAATTTTTTTTTTTTTTATTCGTGGATGATTTGCTTCCGACCAGGAAAATGCTGAGTGGGAACAGAAAGCTCGGGAGTGGATCGAAATCGTGGGCGGCTTTAAACTTGGCAACGATACATTGCACATGGAATTGAAAAGTGGTGTTGCATTATGCAAGTAAGTAACGATGCAACATCAACTTCTAAATTTCATCTCTATCTTCCTCTTCTTCCTCGTATTTCTGTATCATATTAATTTCTTAATGTTGTCTATGAATTATTAATAAGTTCTAGATATCAAATTAAAATACTCACAAATAATTTACAAGGATAGCAAAGTCGAAATTGCAGCATAATTGGTATGCTGTAAATCGGATACAACATCGTCCTGAATTAGATAAATTTTGTCCACAATTTTTTCAGCTAAAATAGCCCATATTTCCAAAATGGTCTTCAGAAAGACTGTTGGTGGAAGTGATCGACGTTTCGACGGCCTTAGCGGCGGTCATAGAGTCAAGTGAAGAGTAAATGTCAGGTTTGCCTATATTTGTATCTGGTTCGTGGGTCATAAGTAGGCGGTCGTATGAGTCATAGAGGTGGGTGGTTGTTTGTCAAAAAAGCAGTGGGTGTGGTTGTGGGGGCGTTAATGATCTGTTTGTCGTAGTGTTACCTCTATGACTCACACGACCGCCTACTTGCGATCCACGAACCAGATACAAATATAGGCGAACGTGACCTTTACTCTTCACTTGACTCTGAACATGAACGCCGCTAAGGCCGTCGAAACGTCAGTCACTTCCACCAACAGTCTTTCTCAAGACTACACTAACCTGGACAATCAACTTCCACAAACATGTAACGATTCTCCCAGGTTCAAAGTATTTACTTTATCACCAAAATAGCTGGTAAACGTAGTTACACAGAAGAAATCGTATTTTAAGAAAGATGTAGCACTTCTATACGACTTTCCTTGTAAATCCCAGTCGCTCTTATTGAATCAGTTACAACATAATGCCATATGTTTAGATACGGTACTATAAGGTTGGGTATATCGCTGCATTCCACAATTTATTACAGAAAACTATATTTAAAAACTCATTAATAATGGATGAGGTAAGCAATCAGCCAGATGGCCTGAGTCGGCTTGAGCTGCGCCTCAGACTGGAGCTAATTACTCGAACCAGCAAACCCGTCCAGTCCTCATTATCGGCTTTGAAATATTACTTCTCAAAAGTATTAATAATTCATAACGCAAAATTGAGAAGTAATTTCAAACACTCGTTTGCTGTTCTTCCTTCAACTTCAAAATACCTCGAAACTCGTTATAAAGACTTGGCTTCGTCTCGTTACTAAGCTCGTTGTACTGTATTTAGAAACCGGGGGTACCAAATCAACTCGCGTTCGAAATATTACGTCACTACCAGTGCTGTACAGTTGGCATTTTGAGCGCGAGATGGAGGTTTCTAATAGGCAAGAATAAACTGTTAGCATAAACTTAAGGGGGTCCAATACCAAAAAAAATTCAATTTTATAAAAAAATCATTATTTTGTCAAAATTTTTAGATGTAT
>JBAHVQ010000338.1:503078-526091 GCA_036872915.1 Nanipora kamurai | reverse complement strand
TAGCTCACCATCTGAGTCGTGGTAGCTCAATGGTTAGATCGTCTCACTGGTCATCAGAAGGTTGCGGGTTCGATTCCAGTCTAGGGCTCAGAAATCGTTTTTCTGAGATAACGAGCTTGACGAAGGTCCACTGGTCGTCTGATATTTACCAAGCTCCCACATGAACCAACTTTGTGTTCAGCATTAAGTAGAATATAATGTCGAGCGTAACCTCGGTTTTTTTCCTGCAAGTACAAGTTCATCATGTTCGTTATACGGTTAAAAACAGGGGCAGATTAACTCCCAGGCAGACCTGTGACTTAACCATTCGAGAGGGCCTCTGTATAGCTATAGTTCATAATAACTCGAATGAATTTTTCACTCCCCATCTTGAATTTATACATATCACGTTTTCTCTTAGTCTACCTTATTAGTAATGCACTAATATTCGTCTATACAGTAATATAGAGCGTGTCTTTTTTCTCTTCATCAATTTTTCGCAGCGTCCCTCCTGTCGGGGGCTCCGTAACCTATAGGTTACCTAGGTTGCTGGTTAATCCGGCCCGGATTAAAAATATAGATGCGTGGAAGAAAAGGTTTTACCTTACAAATAGTTTTTACTTTCAGAGACATTCGGCTTAATTATTAAGTCTTTGAAAGTTTTAATAACAGCGACAATCCTCAAATAGTTTGTGAAAACTACAAGGAAAGTAATTCACAGCTGAGCTTTCTTCCTTTTAAACAGTATTTTTCAAGATCGACGTATCATAGAATTTATTATAATTGAAAACAAAATCAAAACAAACGCGATTACTGATGGTTTGTATAAAAGGTCGTTAACTCCTTCACTTCGATATCTCTTCCTTTGACGCGTAAAATCGTCTGGCGTTAACCAGAGTAAAATACTAAAGTCTCCATAGGTCACCGAGGACCTATACAGACAGGAAGGAGTTAAGGAGATAGGTCTTAAACTCTTGTTGACCATTTCCTGTCCGAGACCTTTCCCGTTGACGAGTAAAATCGTCTGGTGTTAGCCTGAGTAAAATACTAATATCTCCTTATACGAACAGGAAGGAGTTAATGTACGATAACAGCTTCCGCTGACTAATCTCAGTAGTCAATGACGTTAAAAAAATCAAGGACAGTCACATGGTTCGTTTTTTTTTAGATACCACAGCACCCATTCAGCTCAGAGTATTGAACTTGAAGAGTTCCTACCCAATCCAAATAAAGAAAAATGCCAAAATCTCTGCGAGTGGCCAATATTACAATGGCTACTCGGCTACAAGCGAGTCGAAGTTCAAGTTGAGTCTGTTTATCGAGAGGAAAGTGGGATCTGGGTGGTTTTCCGTTTATGTCAAAGTTCCGTGTATCAAAGGAATTGGGTCCTGGTAAGAATACTCAGCGGTACGGCAATGCAGGCATCTAAACTTGCTTTCTCGGAAATTCTTAAAGAGAGACTTTCGGATTGGCTTCCAGCTCAAGCCAGATTACCATATTAGAACAATTAATGCTGGACAGATGAAGAAAGGGAGTAATGAAAAGCGGGAAGGAAGGAGGGAAAGAAGGAGGAAGAGGGGAAAGGAGAGGAGTGGAGGGAGGGGAAGGGGCGGGAAAGGGAGGGAGGAGGAAGAGGAGCGAGATGGGTAGGACGGGTGGGAAGGGTTAGAGGGAGAAAAATCATCCTTTCCTTGCCGATTAAGTGCGTAATGCAAATGGGAGTTAAGTAACGTTCGCTGAATAATGCTGCAGTAAAGTTCTTTTAAATGTTTTTTCTCTTAAATTTTTCAGTACCTATGAGTTGACGTGTGGTCAAATACCAGGATGTCCAGGGCAACCAGGCGAACAGCTCTTCGATGAAACTGTAACAATTCCAGCAAATTTTGAACCCAGTGGTGCTCTAAAGTTTGTTGGACGTGTAAGTTCATTTTTCGAACTTTTCCATCAATTAATTTCAGCGACGTTAACTTTGTATCATAAAAATTCCAAATATCATTATAGAGCATTCTTTAGTTGATTAATATATTTTTTATCTTCGAAAGAATATTAAACAAGATTCTACTTTTGTATAATATCCGTTAGTAAGCACACTTGCTTTGTTTAACGATGACTTCAGACTGTTCAGAGGTTCCTGCATATGTAAGGACTGAGTACTCACCCACTGCAGGACTGGAAGCTAAAGAGAGTGCGAAAAGACGACAAGAGAGAGAGGAAGAGAGTGAGCGGATGACAGACACACATACACACTCACGAATGGACGAAGTGACGGGTGGACGGTCGTTCGGAGAATGGTCGAGGATGGTCGAGCGGCCGGACCGATATGCAGACACTGAGACCGCGACAGAGAGTGGGACGGAAAGAAACTTTTTACTGTCTACTGTCTTAGGCCGCATTACTAATAAACATTCAACCGGAAGCAGTGGTGTTACTAGGTTTTTTGCCTTGGGGGACAAAAGGAGGTAGAGTTGAGAATTGAGGGAGCAAATGAAATTCGTTCTCCGAACCACAAGCTCGGCCATGTGGAAATATGAATGCACAAAAAAGACATAAATCGGATTTTTTATGTTATTACATACAAGATCCAATTTACAACTAAAAATGGTCAATACTGAACTTACTAATATTTTTCATCATCCCATTTGGCGGAGGACAAGTGGAGGGGCAAGCTTCATCACTGACCCCCTTACACTTCCTGGTTACACTCAGTGTTGGATCCTTCGATGTTCGTGTCCTCTGATTTTCGGCTGCCGCCATATTCCTAGGAAGCCTCCTTAAAGCCTGATTTCCACTTGCGGAATTTTCCGCGCGCATTGCCTAATTCTTGTTTCTCATTGGCTCTTGGAAACTCTTTCTTTCCAAGAGCCAATGAGTAACAAGAAAAAGTCAATACGCAATGAAAATTCCTCAAGTGGAAATCAGGCTTAAAACCTGTTCAACTTGTAGCTTAAGCTGGATTGATTTTTCTGAAAAAACGACAGCTCATCGTTATCTTTTGGGTTTAGACAGTGATTCAAATGGCTTTATGAGAGATTAAATCTCCTGTAGCAAAAGCTCGTTTGGCAAGGACGTTGAACCAAAAAAGGGGGTCAGAGAAAAAAATCGAGGACAAAAATATCACGAAGAGTCGCACGTTTGGTTGATTTAATATTTTGTGACTAGTAATTAAATAACTTACATACTCGTAAAAGCTTCGATTAGATACTTACATATATTTTAACCTAGCCAAGCTTCAAAGATTTGATTTACGTACATTTACTTGTTTTAGGGAAAATACAGGGGGTCGATTGATGTCCGAGAGGCTGGCAGCAACCGACGTGTGGCTTGCGGACAAGGATCGGTTGAAATACAATTGTAATTTTGACAAACGTTAATAAAACAGGGAGTTAAAATATGGAGTGGGCTTTTTTTTTTCTCAGAACTATACTAGTTACTTTATTGTCGTTCTGTAAAGCATTTCGATTTTTGATGTTTTTTTTTTTCAACAAGCGTACTCTTTTGTGAAAGAAGACAGATAAAAAATAACACCCACACTACGGTTTTCCAACCTTTTTTCTTTTAAGGACGGATTCCCAGCCGTCTGAGCTCACACCTGGTTTATAAATTTACGGCGTATCAAGGCTACGGAGCCTTGTACATCGGTGAAACTTCCCCGCACCTCCACATGCGCGTCGTAAATTCCCACAGGGGACGTAAGTCCCCACGGGGGAGTCGGACTGGATTTGAACTGAAACTGGACTGAAATTAGCGCGACCTGAACTAGTTGTCTTCACATAACTGGTTTAGATTGTGTTTGGACTTCCAGTAAAAGTGCTATGTCGAGAGAGAGCGAAAGAAAGATTTAGAGTTTATTTAAACCAAATTTGGCCCTTCGAGTCCAAACCCAGTCGAACTGCTTTCATCCTTGGTCGAATCTCACTCCAGTCGCTTCTCAGACCGCCCCAATTACGTTTACGTGAAAGCCTACTTATTGGTAAACCCTAGCCATCTTTAAATGCCAACATTGATTCGGCGTCACTCTTTTTATTTTGATCTATCTACGTATCATTTTATCCTTCATTCTTGCGTATTATTTATCATTGTCTGACTCCACCGCGTCATTTATTTTTTATATAGCTTTTCTGTCGCTCCGTATTTTATGCTGGGCTCTTATATTGATCAGGAGATTTCCTCGCCTTAATTTGTGCTCTCGTGAGAAGGTGCCTGCGGGGACCAGGGAGAGTTATGCAATGGCGAGGGGAAGGGAAAATATTAGAAGAGTTGTTTGCGTAAGCATTCGTTTTTATGGGGCCTCTTAATTGCCTTTTTTGTCTGTTTTGCTTTCTTTTTGTTTCTAAATTTTTCTGTTCTTGGTCGTTCTCAAATTTAAAATCAAATCGGCATTTAAAAAAAGCACGATCCCCCCAAAAAGTGGACAGTTGAGGCATACGTCCCGACCTCCCCATTTCCGAGCTACACCACCAATATGAGTGGACGCCGGAAAGCTTTTCTTCACTCGCTACTTTGTGTCAGCGGTAATCCATCACAACAGATGCGCTACGAAAGAAGTGGCGCAAAATGGAGGAACGCATGGTTTTGACGTCCTTCGTTGACGATGCGGACGATTGTGCTCTGGATTGATAATTTCCCGATGATAGTTTCCCGTGAGTCGGCGAATGTGTAAAGAATGTCGTATAGAGTGTACTTTGGAAGATTACCGGACACTCTGTCGCAAGATGACTTTGAAAAGTTGATTGGAGAGCACGGTAAAGCCAAGAACATCGAATGGAAGTCAGGTTATGCTTATGTCGATTACAAACACGGTTCCGATGCCTCAAACACGGTGCAAAATCTTAACGGTAAGGAGATCGGCGGCAACAACATCTTGGTGGAACTTGCTCGGAATGGAGTTGGTGGATATAGCATCGCTGGAGGATTCACTGCAAGGATGAAAACACCTTTGCCACGGCCAGTTCGTACACCACACCGAGTAAGGATCGAGAACTTGTCTACTCGAGCGAAGTGGATGGAATTAAAAGAATTGTTGTCGTTGGCTGGTGAGGTAACATTTGCAGACACACACAAAAGGAAACAAGGAGAAGGAATTGTGGAATTTGCCACCAAAAAAGATTTAACAGAAGCAATAAAAACATTTGACAAAACATCATTTTTTGGAAGGACTATAAGACTTTATGATGAGTCACCAAGAAGCAGGTCAAGGTCAGGTGGCTACAGGGAGTCTCGCTCCCGTTCTCGCTCTCCTCGCCGCCGTTCTTCACCAGCCTCTAAGGATAGGAAGAAGCACTCCAGGTCAAAATCACCCAATAGAAAGGCTTTGCCTTCAAAACACAGATCAGCCTCCCGAAAGATCCGTTCAAACTCTGCATCACCTCACAGAAGATCTCGTAAACACAAACGTTCCAAGTCACAGTCTTATTCACCACCCCGAAGGGCATCACGAAAACATGAAGGCCGTTCTATGACACCAGTAAAATCCTCAAGGCATTCCCAGAAAAAATCAAAGAAATCTAAACGAGATATGTCTCATTCACGCTCCAAGTCTCCAAAACGAAAGAAAAAGCATCGGCAAAAACGACATTCAGAGAAACGTAAACGCAAACGATCTTATTCCAGTTCAAGCTCAGAAAGTGACATTACTTTGAAAAGAAAGGCAAAAAGTGCAAACAAGAAGAAACCATCATCTTCGAGTTCTGAATCAAAGACCAGTTCAGATTCATCTTCATCCTCCAGTGAGGACTCTGAAAGTGATAATAGAAGCAAATAATAATTTAGGGTTGGGTGCAAGCAGTTAATTTGAAGGTAGCACAAAGCCCTTTTTAATTGTATTTTACTTCTTTGAATAGCTGCTGAAGTAGCCAAGCCTTACTCTGGTGACAGGAAGCTTTAGTAACTGTTTCATTTATTGTAACATAAAGACCTGCAGTTCGTTTGCTGTGCCCTTGTCACATATGTCTGCTTAGATGGCCTGCTTTTTCCATCTTTGGGTCATTAAATTACACTTTGAAGCCATTTTATACCATATGACTAGAAAGAATAGAGTGTGGTGGTTTTGTGAGTGATTGAATTGAAAATCTCGCAACTGAGTAAACAATATTTGGCAACTTATCTATCACTGAACAAATGAGAAAGTTCAAATCTACTTGTTTACTGGGCATATAAACTTCATTTTTTTTTCTACCTTTGAGCTCCTGCTAAGTGTACTCTAGAAGCATAAAGTGATGATCAATCATCAGTCAATAACTCATACATAAGCAAAATTAACTTGTGGAACTGTAACTCAGTTTGTAATTTTGCACAACAGTGAGCTTGTTTGTCATCTCATACCTGAAACAACTGAAACAGTTACTAAACCCCTTTGCACATCATAAGTATTAATGGTTTGTACTAATAAAAGGATGCCCCCAAAAGTGAATAAGATGACTATAATTTGATATTGCATAGAAAAAATTCAGAATGTTAAAAAAGTGACGTGTACAAATGTCATTACATGCATTCTGTCTTTGGCAAGAAAAGTCTTTGTTTCCAGAAGACTTCTTTACTGTTGGTTATGACTGGCTGTGAGTTTTTTAGTCATAAATTGTAGGTAACAAACATGTGTTGGAAATGAGTCTTGTCTTTCACAACAGAAAGGTTTTGGCTGTTGTGCTTGAAAATTGCATATAGCGTGGCACATTAAGTATACAGCTGCCTACGTCTTTTTTTAATATGGTGAAGTTATGGCCAAATGAGTACTATAAGGGTTTCTTAAGGGTGACTCACTTTGTGCAGGTAGAAAAATATACATTCCATTTTACAAATTTATTTAGAGATTAGGATAGTGTTAGTCTCACTTTTAAATTAATTGCATTTTTGCAGAAGCTACAAGTTATTCCTTGAGTTGTACAAGATGCAAGATATTCATCACAGTCATTGACATATTAAGCATACAAAAGGCTGGAAAGAGTGGCTTATTCTATTTTTATTTTTTAACAGAATTGCTTATGCTTGTATGATGCCAAGGTTCCACAGAAGTCTGCACTAAATGGAACACACAGAGTAAAGAAACTGCCCAGAACATAAATAGGAGGGTGTTATTCTTTAGAGAAACAGAGATACCATTCATGAACATAATTTCTGAATAGCTTTTATTTGAAAGTGTATGGTGCAGCCCTTTGTCGGTGCCATTACTGCTGGTTACTTCACCAATAACCCAGTTGCAGAATATCAGGATTAAACCCTTTAAACAAACCTTTGCTCTTGCACTTACATGAAGAACCTGTTTGCAAGGTTGTCAGAATGATTAAGATGAATTTTAAGGCAGTCCAATTATGGCATCTTAAACTTAGCTGGTTTGTCTTAGCTGTTTTTAAGAATTTCAAGTTCCATTGATGTCTTCACATTGAATATTTTGTGAAAGTGTCATTAACCCCTGTTATGAAATTAAGTAAGAATGAAACCCACAAAAAAAACCAGTTACCCATAATCCTTTGCACCTGTATTACAACTCAGGGCTTGCATCAATATTTTTTTTTAAAAAAAAAGCTTCATACTTTTCTGGGCCAGCAAATAAAAAAAGGCTCATTTTCATCATAATGGATGATAGTGGTTCCTCCATGTTGAGAAAATGCAAAATGTCCTGCCAAGGTTGCAGCACAGAAGGCCTTTGGGATCTAAGATATCTTTGGCTAAAAGAAATAAAAAAAATCTACCTATCAACATCACATTTTTCAGGTGCCAAGGGTGATGAACTTTTTTTGTGTAGCCACAGTGATACTGTATGGTGGAGATGGTGAATGAAGTTTAGTGCTGTAAAATTGATGCAATTTCACACCCTTTGTTCTTGGACATTGTACACACAATTGACCTAATAAAGGCAACAATATGTCAATAGGTTCTTTGAAAATAAACAGGTTTACTATATTGGAAGGGAAAATTTTTTTATCTCATTGTCAAACAAGATTGAAAGTCTGCCTGAAAGTGGAAATTAACTTAATCCATTACAGGGCAAGGGCTCACTGTAGTATTTTGCTTGAAGTCAGCATTGCAAGTTGCAAGGTAGGTCACTCAATTATCTTAGCCATTGAGAGGCAATTATGTATTTCAGCATTTTACTTGTTACAGGGGCAAGCCCTGGGTGTTGAAGCATCAAGACTTAATCAGTAAACTGTATTTCTTCAGGAAATTTTGGTGATGAAACTGTGGAATGGCCTGGACTCAGAAAAACTTTGAGCTCCAGATGGGGCTTGAACCTTCAACCTTCTGAATGCAAGCCAGACACTTTAACCATTGAGCCACTTGAACTCAGATGGCAGAACAAGGCTGCAGTATTTAAACCTGGGACAAGCCTGTTGGTAATGACTTGCTGAATGTATAACATTGGGATTTTTTCAAATTCTGCTTGTATGAATGGAAGTTGGACACTGGAAAGTTGGACTTGGAAAAAAAATTGGGCTGGGAAATGGGATTGGTACTCCCTTCAGGACCCTCTTGAAAAAGTTTAATGTCAAATGTTCTGTGAGAAAACAAAAAAATTAAATAACTTATTGAGTGGAAATACAGCAGATAGGCCAACTTAGTTAGCACAATTCCCTGTTCACAGGCTTCATGAACAGGGGATACAATACAACCATGGGCACATCAGTGGCATAACTGTTGTTCAGACTAAAATTGTTTTTAAAATTTTAGCATGATGGTTCCTTCTAACATATAATTATAGAGTGCATTCAATTGATCCTTTTCTGGAATAGAAATATATTCTGGAATATTCCAGAACAGGTATTTGGAATACTCTGGGATTATTATAGTAGTTTGATTAAGCAGATATTTTGGTTTATTCGAAGTATTTTTATCCCAGAAAAGGGTCAATTGAACACACCCAGAAATAGTTTATTTTAATTTAGATAATTTATTTACCATGATTACACAAATACAATAAATCCAAATACAGCCTGTTGGCAAGATGCTTTTGCAAATGACTGCCAGAGCTTGACAAAGTGGATGTTTCTTGCATTATTTGTGCCAATATTTAGTCTTCTTTTAGTTGAAGTTAATATTGCACATTCAGTTATGTGACATTGTCCTTAAAATGCTATTAATTGATGTCTTAAGATCTGCCTCGGTCATTTTTAATTTGGCCTCTAAGACTGTCTGCATTGTTGTGATACTTTCATACACTGCTCTGAAGGCCTCTCGGTAACCATCTTTCAACTTCTCATGAGATTTTTTGAAGGCTGTGCGCTGGTTGACAGAAAACTCTTGAATTTTTCTGTCCAAATCTTCATCTTCTCTGCTTTTTGTTTGCATGACTTCCAATAATTTTTCTTCAAGTTTGGCAACTTTATCTTCAAAGCTGTCTTGCCATGTCTTCTGTTTTTCCAATGAGGTGTTTAGTCGATGCTCAACATTGCCAAGTATTTCGGAGCAATGTTGTTCAACCTTTTGGACAAGATTTACGTTGCTCTGAGTCTCTGCATATTTATTGTGTATATTCTTTATTTTCTCTTCAGTGCTCTGCATTTGAGTCTCGGATTTTACTTTTAAAATTTCCATGTTTTTCTCAAATTCTAAATCGATTTTTTCTAGTTTTGTTGTCAAACTATCAACCGTATTCTGTAATTTGTTGAGCCTTCTGTGGACATCCTCGTCACTTCTCTTCAAATCAGAGACTTCACTTACAACTTTGTTCATATCTCCCGATAACTTTATGTTATTCAGATCACCAAGCGTCAATCTGTTCCATATATCACCAATTCCAGCCACTTGGTGCATTTCAAGGTTTTTCATAGCGATACTCTGGGAGTGTGTGTTCTCTTCTTCAGATTTGACTTGCCTTTGCAACACTGCCATATCCTTGCTTAATCTCTGCACATTGGCCACAACCGCTCTCAAATGATCTTCCAGCAAACTTCTTCCTCGTCTCTCTTCCTCCAGGGCCCTCTCTGTTAGCTCCAATTTCTCTAGAACGTAACTGTTATAGTCATTTGAACTCCCGTGGCCTGGCTTAGGCGATTTTGCTCGTAAACTGTGACGCGCATCGAGTTGATCGTCCATACTGTAACTTGGTCTTGGAATAGTTGGATCTCTCTCAGTACTGTTCCTTTTAATACGAGGAAAAACGACAGATTTTGAATATCTTGAACTGCTGGAGTTTGTTGGGTGTTCACCCATTGTTTCAAACAACATAAGTCTGGTACTGTACACTTTTTATTTTTCGCTGAGTTCGGTGTTGTCAGGTGTCTGTCAACCGTTGAGAAGATTGACAAATGACATGTATAACAAAAATTCACATTAGTTAATTTTGTTTACGTTATGTTTATTTACATAACATAAAGAGCAGGTTATCTTCAACTTGTGCGTGAACTAATCACCAAAATAAACGCATTTCCTAGAAAATTAATATAAGCAGTAAAATGAACGAAGTAAAACATTTCTCAACTGTCATCTTCGTCCGATTGTGGCCTGCGTAATGTTTCATCACGTTTTGTACTTCCGGTGGTTCTTTCTGGGGTAATGACTATTTACCGAATAATCTTATAAGAGAAAGGAAACACCTTCATTAGCCTAGCATTTTTGGTACCTTAACTGGTTAAATTCAAGACGAAGGTATATAGTATTAGAGACAGCAACGATTTCCTTGCAACCAAAATTAAAAGGTAGACGTCTCAAAGCAACAGTATGTCAGTTCATAAAGCCTAGGTCCATTTGGTCGCAACGGGTGTTGTAGTGGTCGCAGAGATGGAGTAAGGATCTTTGCAACAGATAAAGCCAGCTTCGCGACTAGTGAAGACAAGTCGCTACCCAAGTTTTCAAATGGAAACATAAAAAAAAACACGTTGCGACTTGGTTGCGGCACTTGCAACTGTGATCCGTTGCAACCAAATGGAAACCACCGGGGAGAAAAGCGCAACCGGATATGGTGGACGTTGTTTCAAAATTCAATAAAAATATTTATTCAACTTCAACGAATCGATTCAAATTCAACAACAATATTCATTCAAATGTAACCAATCGATTCACATTCAACAAAAATATTTATTCAACTTCAACGAATCGATTCACATTCAACAAAATAATTCATACAATTTCAACATCAAATAGCCACTGAACAAATCCCATAATTCAATGCGAAGTTATGAGGCTGGTTTTCAGATAGGTAACCGGAACGAACAAAACCACAGCGGAATAAGTTCATGTTCTATATACACTGTACACTATTTATTTGGGCATATTTGACATGGAAGCCAATGAACTGATAAAAAAGTCATTACAGAGCAATGTTTCATTCGAAACACTTTCTACTGTCATATTCACATCACCATGCACTGTCTTCTACTGTCATACATAGTCATCTACCACTTATCACCTACCATCGTACAGAGTCATGTATGATGGTGTATCATGGTAGATGACGGTGTATGATGGTTTATGATGGTAGATGACCGTGTATACTAGTAATGGTATGTGATGGTAGATGAAGTTGTGTGATTGTACAAGATGGTGTGTGACGGTAGATCTTAGTGGGTGATGGTAGATATTGCTTCTAATAAAAAGCAACTATTTTTAATTTGTAATGACTGACTTTTTGCAGGTTCATTGGCTACCATGTGAAAAAATGTTCGAATAAATAAATAGAAAAATAAGTGAATAAATAAAAATAAATAGATCATGGTATATGGTATATGACACTATATTTTTTATTAGTTTTTATTTATTTGAATTTGTCACTGTTTTGAGTAAATAAAAACAAAAAAAATGTGACAGGGAAAGAAAACAGAACTTCTGCTCCAACTGAAACTATTACCCCAGCTACATAGACAATTATACATACATAAATAGATAAACACATACATACACATGTAATAATTACATCTACAAAAAGATAATTGTGGAGGATGATAAGATTGCAGTTCATCTTTATAGCATTAAGTCAAAGCTTCTTAAATAATTTCACACTGGAAACAGTCTTCAAACTTTGTGGCAATCTGTTGCACAAATTGATAGTCCTGGGAAAGTAGGAAAACCTGTAGTAATTTTGATTATGCAATGTCATTGCGCTATAATTGTTTCTATCAAAATAACAATCAAGATTGACTGTATATGATGGTTTTCAATGGCAGTAAAACTGGAACATAACTTTAAGTTCTCTGTATTAGTGTACAGTATATATATAGGACATGAACATACTCTGCAATGGGATTACTTGTTTCCAGAACATCTCAAACCCAGGTGCATAACCTCACATTGAATTACAGGATTGGTTGAGTGGATATTCGATGTTGAAGTTGAATGAATATTTATGGTTGAAGTTGAATTGATTCATTGAAGTTGAATAAACATTTTTGTTGAATGTGAAACAATTCATCGAAGTTGAATAAATATTTTTGTTGGATTTTGAAACGAATTGCCAACCATAATTGGGAGGGTTTTTTGCATTTAGGGGCTAACAAAGAAGAAGCTCTACCCTCTTGTTATGGGTGCAGGTGAGTCAGGTACTCATGATGTGTATTTAGAAGAAATATAATATGGTCACTATCCCATACGGTTTGAAAATTGCTGATGGACTAAACTATACGTTACTTCCTTATACTTATAGTATAAGATCTTTCAAAAAAAAATCTTACATCTAAGTTAGCAATTGAAGTTTCGATAAATATAACTTGAATGAATGTTATTATTTTCACTATAGGTTTATTCACCCTATTCACATCTCCCACAATACAGTTTGTTTTGGAGTTTTTCGCACTAAAACAATGGATTTCCAGTTTATTGGAGAATAGCAAACCATCCAATGAACAGGAAATCCTTTGTTGTTATGCAAAACAAACTGTATTATGGAAGATGTGAAAGCAGTCAATAAATTGTTCTCCTATTGTTTTTTCATTTTACTTTTCCTTCAATTTTTTTTTACTTTTATTTTTTTTCCATTTTACTTTGATTACAATTTTACCTTATTTTAATTTCATTTTACTTTAATTTTAGGTCCATTTTACTTTCATTACAATTTTATATTATTTTTATTTTAATTTCATTTTATATTATTTTTCTCTTTACTTCATTTCACTTTGATTTTCTTTTAATTAATTTTCATAAAAAATTTTAAAATTTTAAAAAAAGTCTTTTCGAGTCTCCAGCCACATGACCTATTGATAATGTTGGCTCTACAGCTTGCAAGATGGAGCATACTTGTTCGGTTCTCAAGTACATTTAGGCGATTTGTTGTCCTGCCCACTTAAGTCAAACATTATTCCAACTTGCGTGCAAACATATGGCTATGAGAAGTCTTCCACTACTCGTAATTTCCTCGATTCCGGTGTAGACGTTAATTAGTTCCGGTTTGTAAATCACGTGCTTTGGTATACAGCTGCACGGAGGTGTGTACCCGTTTCAATCATGCTATGATTTATTTATTTCTCTTCAAATTTCCCTCCAGTCTTTCAGCCAAAGCAACAAGTCGTTGGGTCGCTGATAAGAGCTTGTACAAACTCCGAGAATAATATCTTTGAATCGCCGGACCCCGGCGAAAATGTCGAACAACACCGACATCATTTACTGCGAAGATAGACATGTCATGCACGAAAATGGTAAGGTTGATTTTATTCTGTGTTTTTGAATATTTTGCAGTGCCATGAAGTGGCTCATTCGATTCTTATTTGATAATATAGACGAGGACTTCCCCGAGAGAGTGTCGGGGAATGAAATGGATGAACAAAGGAAGCAACAAATGGCCTACCAATATCTTTGTCATCTCGAAGAAGCCAAGACGTTAGTAGCTAACGATTTTAAAACTTCATCGAGATCGCATCTAAGGTGAGAGCATTAATTCCTGTTTGTGATTTCAGATGGATAGAGGCTTGTCTTAAGGATGAATTACCCCCGACTACGGAGTTGGAGGAAGCCTTGAGGACTGGAGTTATTCTTGCCAGAGTGGGAAACTTCTTCGCTTCAGACATCGTCCCACTTCGGAAGATTTACGACCGAGAGCTGAAAAGATTCCAGGTGAGCTTGTTTTGAAAATTACTATAAAGTCTTATCCCTTACTCTAACAATGCGGGGTTTGTGGCTCAATCAATAATTTACTAACTTGAACACTATTTCTATTTTTCTCCAAATAGGCTCGAGGTTTGCATTTCAAACATACAGACAATTTTATGTACTTTGTTCGTGCAATGGAAAAAGTTGGTTTGCCAAAGGTATTTTGAGTTAATTTATTCCATTGAAATCAACCGATAGGGTGAAAAATACAGATACGGTACAGTGTTTTTCCCAACTCTGAAATGTACAAAATTATGTAACTTTGCATGAGATTTCTCGGCTATGGTGGATCATACAGAAGTTTGGCATTTTAGCGTGATGACTAGAATTCCTATGGAAATTCCAGAAGCGTTCGTGATTGCCTATTTAATAACTTCCTTTGTTTGCTTACCATGTAGACATTAGTAACAACATTGAGCTTGTCGAATCGGTTTGGTTATTATTAAATAGTTTTCTCGAAGATCAGGTGGTTGTCTTTTTACGAAAATTTTGACGCATGGTGTTGTTTACATTATGACTTATGAGTTATGTACAACAGCAAAACATACAGGATTCGAATTAATGTCAAAATTTTGATCGGTAATTTTAATTTGGCGACTCAAACAGCATAAACAGACTTATATTCTTTGCAAGGAAACGAAAGCAAAAAACACGTGAAAGGTTAGATTCAGAAATACTTGAAAGCAAACATATTGTTACGAAATGTGTCATTCCAAATTTTATCGATACCAATTTTGATGCATAGACAAAGCGATCTCTTATTGAAACTACTGTTGACATATTCACAGCCTATGAAAACATACAAACTGTATTGTATCTGTTACATTTATATCTACATTTTATGAGTTTGCCTTGAATTAGATGAATATTAGTTGAGAAGCGCCAGTAATCCCAAGTTTGATATTACATGTTGGCATGGTATCCCGAAAGAGAAACATACAAATAGTTCTATACTCATTTTAGACGGTTAACAGTTGAAGTTTCAGATATGTGTTGGATTTTAAATGTTTCAGTGCCCTGTAAGGGTACATAAACTCAAGATCGTGAAAGGGTCATGATCTACTGAGATTTTACAATTATTGTGGCCAATATTGAATGGAATATATAGGTCTTCAAATCAAGAAATTTTTACCAAATAAAATCTTATTCTGGTTTCGCTATGTAACTGGTGTGAAATTAGGACTATAATAAGGGTTCCACTGTGTAAGTTAACATGCAGAGAGGATTTCTGTTTTCTTGGAATGCATTGTGTTTCATGATTTGAAAATCGTATTTGCCCATGGTAAAACAAGTGCCCTTAGATTTATGTTGTTAACCATAAGCATTCTGTTTGGATCATAAAATTCGTGCTATGTTGCAAACTATTTGTTCTAATCTTCCTCTCAGCAATTTGAAAGAAAAGGTGACAACACTAGGAATAGATTGTCAGTATGCAATCTAACATGAATTTGGTCATTGTTTTTCTTCCAGCAGAGTGATGCTTCCAACATGCCTTCTTTATTCTCACATTCATAAGCATTTTGGAAGTAGAAACTTTCATAAATTGTTGAAAACTAGCTCAAAGCAAAAAACTTTGGTTTAACTCCTGATTTGAATCAGTATTAATCTACATTCACCTGCAAAGTAAGTCAAGGCCAAGTGTGGACAAAACCAAATCAGATCACTTTATTGTCACAGATGAAAATTAACAGGTCTATATGGCACAGAATTTGTGAAATAAAAAAATCATAAACAGGTCTGATAAACTATCTATAGTTTGTGGTACACCACGTATTATTTTACTGCTAGCAGTAAAATAATATGTGGTGTGCCACAAACTATAGATAGTTTATCAATTATCACCATGCAAAACTTCAAAGGATTGATCAGGTCTGATAAAATCAGATCTATATATTCTTGTATTTTTCAGAGATATTGTTAATTACTGGTGACACCAATAAAAAAACAAGTTTTCAAATGACAAAACATACTTTAAAAAAACTTAAGCCAAGCCCAGTTTTTATCACGATATCAAGGTGTTGTGAGATAGGAAGAAAATTCTTGACAAGTTTTCCCATTAGCTTCTGTCAAAAACTTTTATAATCAATGAGAGAAAATTTAAATGAAGATTCGTTAAATGTATGTAAAATCATCCTCTTATTTCAAAATCTTCCACATTATGTTTATTTTCTTTATATTTAGGTAGGTTATGAATTCTTAATATGTTTGAGAAGTTACCATGAAAACTTTCTACAATGCAGTTTCTTTTGTGTTTTGGAGCCTAATCCTAAAATGTTATTCTAGGCTCAACTGTTGCCTAATTGTTGTATTTAAGTTGTTAAAAACATATAGTTCTCTTTTGTTTTCAAGCTCAGACATTGCCCTTTGCTGAAATAAAAAAAAAACAAACTGGATAGTGTGTTTATTTTTTGCACCTTCAAGATTATCAGTTTTTTTTTTTTTTTAATTTTAGTAATATTACTCAATGTGAATTCAATTTGCTTCAGCTTTTTTACCCAGAAACTACTGACCTTTATGACAAAAAGAACATGCCAAAGGTTATTTATTGTATACATGCTCTGAGGTAAGAATTATTGGAAATCTGTCAATTTTTTTTAGAAATAATACTAGAAAGATATCTCATTTTAAATCCCTTCCAACATTACTTGTAATACATTTTATAGCTTATATTTGTTCAAACTTGGTTTGGCTCCTCAGATGCTCGATCTCTATGGCAAAGTTAAATTTACAGGTAATGCAATGTTTGTTGATTGATTTGATCTTCTGACAGTCTTTTAGGGAAATATATGCCTGAAGTGAGCATAATGGAATGGTGCTGAGTACAGTTACTACCGCAGGAGATGATGCCAGTGCTCGGGCACCCTTTCATTATGCTTGCTCCATGCCAGGGCATCTTGTATAAGTGGAGGGTAAGTTAATATGCACACTCTCAAGCTATGTACTCAGAAACAGGCCTCTGCAGTAGCAGGCCTGCTTTTTACCTCTTCCATCACCCCTGATACAGTAAAGCTAATAATTATATTAGAGGCCTGTAGTAGTTTCATGGCTTACTGTAAATCCTTTCTAATCCAAAGAGAAGATAAATATGCATGGAACCAAGAGTTTTTGTTTGAGAGAATAAAAATCATCAAGTAAAGTGTTGCAGCTAAGCAGGGTTTTTTTTTGTATTTCAGAGGAGGAAATCAGTGCCATGAGAAAAGAACTGGAGAAATATGGCATTCAAATGCCAGCTTTTAGCAAAATTGGAGGAATCTTAGAGAGTGAGGTAAACTACTTCAGCAAAATCTTGCCAAATTGAACTTAATATAAGTTCGTACTGTGTCATACTTCTTCTTTGTAAAACTGAAAGATTCGATGTCTTGGCTTCTTTTAATTATTTGTCATGATATTCTTTCAGATGCCAGTTGATGAAGCAGCATGTAAGTTGTACCTTCTTCAATGATAACTAACTTTTAGCAATGTTTAACCCATTAAGGGATTAGGGGACACTTTTGTATTTCACTTTGGCTAAAGCCTGTTAATATTTACTCATCCGAGGTACGACGAACTTGGCCAGTTAAGCCTTTAATGTACAGAATCCAATATATCAGACACAAAGAACAAAAGAGCAGGAGAGAACAAAGAACAAAAGAAAATACATTGACGGGGCTGAAGGGTTAATTTCTGCCAATCATGTCTTTTCTTATTTATGTCTATTGGTGGTATTTGTGACAAAAATTGTCACAGTGTGGAGAGTCTGCTTGAGTTATGGAAGATTGCTCCTCAGATTGCTATCAGTCCCTTTTAACATCCTTCATTATGTACCCATGATGGTAGTGACTCTCTATCCTAATCAACGTACCTCTCTTGTTATAGTACATGCTGCTGTCATAGTAATCAATGATGCTATCGACCATGGTAATGCCAAAGAGACATTCCAGGCTCTCAAAAACCCAAATGCCCATCTCACAGATCTTATTGAGAATAATGCAGATGAATACCAAGATTTATTGTACAAGGCAAAAGGATCAAAATGCCAAACTGCTCTGCTGAAGGTAAGAACCACAGTTGTTTTTAAATGAACCTAGAAGCTACCAGCTGCTCCACAGTAGCTAAAGGGGTTGAGGGTGGCTGAAAACCCTCCTTGGTAGAGTTCAGTTGGCAGAACAAGAAACATCCAAAATGAATTGATCTGAGGACAAAAAAATAAAAATCACTAAGGAAACCAAAGGTTTGTTAACCAGTGGGGTCTTAACTTTATTCCACCTGGTAATCGTAGGAGTCCTTAACATTTCTTTACTTTCAAGACTCTGAAAGTGGCCATCTAAAGCATTGTGCAGAAAACCAAACCGTTGAAGGAACTGCCAAGGCTTTCCTTCTGGGGGTATTCTTTGTGTTGTCTAACCAAGTATTCACTGTATTTTAAAATTTCTATCAAAATCTATAGTTTTAAATCATATATTCTGACACTATGACATGGAATATGTATGCAACATAGTTTGCAACCAACAGAAGGTTGTGGGTTTGATCTTTGTCTTGGGATCAGAAATTGTTGCTCTAGGTAAATGAACTTGGCGACAGTTCACATGTTGTGTGTAACAGCACCAACCTGTCAAACACCTATCACAGTCTCTGTTGATCATGGCAAGCTGGTTTTCTTAGCCTGATACTTGTGTGTCTCTTTGAGTGTCAAGCAATTTTTTTTTCTATGTTTAGTCACCTGGAAGTGAAGATGTATATGACAGAATGTTAACACAGGCTGAACTTCAAGGAAATATTGCCATGGCCAATGAAATAATTCGTAAAAAAGAACTCGACAATGCAGGTATAACTATAATGAATTTAAGTATTGCCTACTTCCACATCAGTGGCAGGGTTCCTAAAAACAATTTAGTAGCTCGAATTAGAAGGATTATTTTTGTCATTCTGTCAGGGACTGGGTTGGATTTGCTTCAGAATTCAGATGGATGGTAATTCTCTGAAAGCTAACATTTATCTCATGCATCAACATAATATAACAGAGATATCGACTAAGCTAGTCCCAGCCACCTCTTTCATTTACTTGAATTTGTCTTATTATTCAGTCTTGCCTGGCCGGAGACAAAGACAATCTACTAAGCTGTCATTATTTGGATTGTAGTTTGAAATTCACTGAAGGATGACCAAAAGAGAAGTGAGCTTAATGTGGGAACACACTTCTTAAATTCATTTGCAAAGTTTGTAGAAACGATGAAAAGAGGGAATGGGTAAATGAAGTATACCAATAGTACTGTTTAAATCAGTTATAACAGTAAGATTATCCTCTTTTGTAGTTGCTGCCATCAATGATGCAATTGATAGTGGAGACTTGGAGAGATTGCTGAAGGCTTTGATGAACGACAAGGCAAGCCTTACAAAAGTCATTTCAGAAAACGGAGACTGGTACCAACAAACTCTTTCAGAGGCGAAACAAAGCGAGGTAAGCTTAGGGAAATTTTGATGTTTCATGTACTGCTTTGTTTTGGTTATATTATATTGACAGTGCATAACTGGTTTTACTGGATATGAGGATGGAGTTTTCTTGTACTGTGAAATTGAATTTTTTCATTTTGCTTGTTCAGCTAGCTCTAAGGCAGGATTAAAAGCAAATACTTCAGATGGGAAAGTAATACACTGTACACATGATAGAGTGTGACATTGATATCCAAACACTGAGAAGTTTTGTAGAAAAAAGAGGCAATGGCCTGGTTTTTGCCCAACGTTTAGGTTTGTAAATATTTGAAATGCTGGAAACCACAAGTCATCCATAAGAGCGGAAATAATGTGAATGGCCATTGACAAACGCACGGTGGCCTGCAAGTAAGCCGTGTATGAAAACAAAAAAAATTAAAGTGATATCGAATCTTGTGGATTTTTCTGGAAACTCGGTTGAAGCTTTAAGCTAACCGTAAGCAGAAAACTCTAACAGAAACAACTAGTAAAAAGATTATCTTTTCTGTTCTTGCCACATTTAGGGCAGTAGAAGTCAGTTAACTCACAACGAAATTCAAGAAGGTATTTTTACCGCCAACAACATCGGCGAGCAGTACAGAGTGTGTAAGTTCTTTCTCTTAATTACTATTCAAAACACTTGGATATAATGTTATAATTTCTATGAATTAGTTTGGGCTAATTATTTCATCTGTAATATGGGTTTATCGTACTAACAACTCGAGATACAAAATGCTAGTTGCTACCAAATGGTTCCGTAAAAAGACTAGCCTAAAAAAACTGTTTAAGCTTACACCAACATGCGTGAGTAACCGTAGAGTTTGCAAACGGGATACAACTCATATTTTAAAGCAGTAGCCACGCTACACATCAATTAAATGGGTTTAACTGGCTTAAAAAGTGGGGTAATTATTTTTTTCAGTGGAATCAATCATGAAGTTCTTAAATAAGGCGCTAGAAGAAGGAAACGTTGAAGAGTGTCACAGCTTGCTGATGAAGCCAGAAGCTTTGCTACCTGATGTGTTGAATCGCAGTGCCTATCTGTATTACAACGAGTTGAACAAGGAGAAGAACAAAAAAAAACAGGTATTTTATGTTAAGTGACGTAACCGTCGCAGCGAACTCTAGTTTGAACAACTGAAACCCAAAATGTACACCAGGGCTTCACTCTGGTTTTCACCATATCTTTTAAAAAGTCCCATTTTATTTGTTGCATCGTTTGTGACATGTATTTCCAGCTCCAAATTCAGGGTGTCAAACGATAAATGTTGTAACAACGGAAGGATTTATGGTATTGCAAGAAAGTAGCACTGTATGTACTCTTCAGAATTATTAAATGCCAGCTGAAAATTTTATTCAACACATTGACCATGTAGACAATCCCGTTAGAGGCTGCTTAGCCCACACAATCACAATAACCAAACTAGAGCTTTTGGAATATTTATTTATGCTGTGAACTTTCATCTCCGTCTCACTCGCTCTCTCGACTCTCTCCCTCAAGAACCACTCACACCTGCTATTTGTTACCGTAAGGCATGTTTTTCGTGTCACTCGTTTCGCTCCATTCTGATCGGATGAACACAAAATCCCACAGACCACGAGAAAGAGAGAATGTTTATTATGGACATTTATCTATCGAGTATAAGAAAGTGTGTCTAAAGGTAAAAATTAAAGTGAGCTAGAAGGTGTCTAGTACGGAGCGCTCTAAACATTAAGGAGATTCACTAATTCACTTGGTAAAACTGGAAAACGTGCTGGAAATATTATTGGTAGCAATGCTTTCCAGTTTTGTTGCGCACGAAACGACAGGAAAAACCTCGAATATATTCAATATTCGTAGTAAACATAATCTTTTTATAAATTTCAGACTGGACATGCATCCAACCTTACGCACGGGGAAGTTACAGAGCACGTTAAAGGTACATACATGTGTATAGCTCTGCTCTAGCTTGGTGTGCATGTCTAACTAATCGAGCAAGAATTTGGGCCTTCGGGTTTCTAAAACTTCTCAAAGATACGCACATATGGATGGGTATCAAAGGGTTCTCGGTAATTAGGTATCCCTGTTCCCAATTTACGCGATATAATGTCCCCAGGAGCTGTTTATATGACCCGTCTGGCCTGGTTAGCCGATTGATTCGTTTAAAGGAGATCTTATTACGGCCATAATAGCAACCAGAGTAACTTTGAAAACTAGAATTCGCTTAGTTTGGATCTAAGGAAAGGATGAACTTGATTAAAATTCCCTTCTACGGTCGAGGAAAAATTTTTGTGACTCAACACAGCCTGGCTTGCATAAACAGCCCATCAGTGACCGCGAGGGTTGGCAAAAACTCCGACCAGTAACTTCGTTGATTCATTCAGTTCATGAAAGCCTCAGTTGTTCGGCGAGCGAAACAAAAGCATTTTATTGATTGAATAGGTGAGCCATAAAGCTAGGTATAAAGATGTTGCACACAACGATTTTCAACAACAATTTTTACGGTGAATTTCATCGCAGCAAATGTTGCACAAAAATATCCGTTCGTGTAACATATTTATGATTCATTTTTACCAAAATTTCGCACAGGCAACAGGTCGAATTAAAAATTGTTAAAAGTCGTCCTTGTGAATTCTACTGTAAAATCTTGTGCCGGATGTTCGAAAAACAAAAACGTTATCTTTCAACAATGAAAAAGCAGTTTTCTGAAGTTGATATTTCCGAAAAAGCTTTGTCAAGTTTCAAGTCAATGTCACTTATACTCGTCTGGTTATTTTTTGCCAATTAAAAGGATTTGTGTTTTCTGTAGTCTTGACGGCCGTAGCAGGTATAAATCAAGCCATTGAGCGTGGGAATTCTCTTGAACTTCTTAACTGTCTCAAAAATCAATTGGCGAAACTTGAAAACATTGAGGACGATTCAGTGAACAGATATCTGGAACAGTTAGTAGCAGTAAAGAAAGAAAAGGCCCAGGTATTATCCATATTTGCCCAATCACCATAGTGTCAATGTTTATAGACTGTAAATCCATTGTATTTTGAAATTTAAGATGGATTATAACAAACTATTACCTACTACCATTATTTCATTCTTCACTATTCCGTTTCAGCTCACTCTGTTGTTTTAATTCTGTTTTACCCCTCTCTTAATTCAAAAGATTGAAATTTCAGTCATTGAAGTTATTATTGATTTTCTATTTCAATCTAAATCATTAATTTTTTTGTGGGAAAAAACAGCTTTCACTCGAGTATCGATCGAAACTTGGATCTTTTTAGATTGATTTTTTTTTAAGTTTCACTCTTCACTCTGGTGAAAGACTGATTACCAATCTTACTCGTTTGGTTCCTAATACCAAACTGGAAATACTGGAATTAGGGACAAATAGATTGAAATTTCAGTCATAAGAATTAAGAAAACCCTTTGTTCTTTGGTCTTCTCTTCTTTGGCGTCTTCCAGTCCCTTTTTTTCATTCTTTTACTTTCTCTTTTCATTTCTTTTCTTTACTCCTTTCCTCTCCTGTCCTCTCTTCTCTTCTCTTCTCTTCTCTTCTCTTCTCTTCTCTTCTCTTCTCTTCTCTTCTCTTCTCTTCTCTTCTCTTC
>JBAHVQ010000338.1:480749-492367 GCA_036872915.1 Nanipora kamurai | reverse complement strand
TCTCCCTCTCCCTCTCTCTCTCTCTCTCTCTCTCTCTCTCTCTCTCTCTCGACATAGCACTCTTACTGGAAGTCCAAGCCTAATCCAAACTGGTAATGTGAACACAACTATTTCAGCTAAATTCAGTCCAAATCCAATCAGAACCCGCTGATATGAACGCACCTTTAGAAACTATAATTCAATTTCTTGCGACCTGTGAATCATAATTGTTTTTCTTACAGCTGGTCCGTGGCTGGAACAGAAAATCGTACAAGGATACTTGTTCTATTACAATACGGCGACAAATGAGTCAAGCTGGGCAAAGCCCGCTGACTTTACGGACAACAAAGGACTGCTTACTAAAGAAGAGATTCAAGTATAAATTATTACGTTTGTAAGACTTGTAATGTAGGTTTTTAAGGTCTTGCTCATTCTCTCATTTCGCAAACCAATCAGACTCATACTGCTAATAAACAATATGCAACATTTCAAAATATTGCGAGAATTCGCAATATCCCCTGCTGATCCGGCGTTTTACAAATCAAATTGAGGAATGGTCTTCAACTGGAACACATAATAAATTGATTTCAATTCTGACTACCCGGGCGTGCCTTGTAGATCCCATACATTACTACTGTTATTCCGTTCGCAGTAATGTACACGATCTCTGGGACACGTCTCGGATCTGAGCATTGCGAAAATCCGAGTTTCTCGCCTAAGAAATGTGCCCCATAGTCGCGTACATACTACTAGTCATGGGCTTTTCAAATAGATAACATCTTTCATCTGCGTACAATCTGAATCCTGCGGCTTTTGTATAAAAGGGTGCATCACGTTCGATTAAGAGTATTTCGTAAGTTATTTTTTTTTATTCCCACAAGGCTGTTGTGACCAAAGAGACGGCGAAATATGGACGTCAAGTTTACCTTGAAGCTAATGAGCCTCTGATTGTGAGACTGCAGGCCAACTGGAGGGGATACTTGGCGAGGAAAGCGTTTAATGAGAGAAAGGAGTTTATGCTAAGGCAGCTACCGGCCATTATAAAGATACAGGTCAGTAAACTGTGGCGTTCATTATATTCTGTTTCCATTGACCAAAATGTTAAGGATTCAGGTCTCGAAGAGAGTGAGCGTTGCTTTAATTAAAACTATTGTTTGCTGGCATGTCGTTTGATATCGTTTTTTGATCCCTAATGCCCATTTGTAAATTTTCTGCAATTGCTTAACACTAAGTCTAGTTCCTTCTCGAATTACGAAGTCAGAAGAGTTCTGTTTCCTTGCAGGCCAACCTCAAGAGGTGGATTCAACATAAAAAGTACAAAGAGAGGCTCAAAGTATTGCACAATAATGATGACGCCATTATTAAGGTTTTGGTCACTTGTTCTATACTTCCTCATTTTCTTTGTATTTCTAGTAAGGAATGTTTAGGACGATGAAAAAACGTTTGTGAAACTCGAAATCTCAGTATATCTGCCCGAGGCCCAAACTGATGATACCCAGAGAGACAATTTAACCGTAGATCTCATTCCTAAATGATCCCGTATGTAATATTCTTTTATGACCATATAAGTTAGTTCCTGCGGGTGCTAATATGCACTTGCTTTTGTTGTATGTCGCCATTTGGATTCTCGTTCACCTTGCAAGTCCATGACTGTACTTACTCCATAAAAGTCCCCTTCATGCTTACTTTATCCCACTGCCATCCCAGTAGCGACGGTATTATTTGGTGAAAATACCTTGACCAACTAGTGATATCTAGAACAAAACATTATACATTTGTCAAGTTAACGTGGTGGAGCCTCGGAGCAATGTCTCTTGTAAGAAGCCTGGACCCTCAAATAATTAATTGTAAAGAATAATCGCTTTGCGTTTGTCGAAGTAGTTCAGTTATACCATTTGCTTTGACTATTTTGGCAAACACGTATACGATTCTACATTCCTTCATCTCCAATACTGTTATTTCCAACTGCAACTTTTTTTTCTTGTTTGCAACAGATTCAAGCATGGACTAGAATGCATCTGGCTCGTAAAAAATACTTACAACGCCTGAAACATTTTGAGGAAAATGTAAGTTCTAAACGTATTTCCAAATAAAGGTTTGTCGTTGTCTCAGATATGGCCTGTGGTGTGCCCAGCTAGGATCTTCGTAAGGAGAGGGCTGCAGTGTTATGGTGAAAACGTCCTCTGGGAAAGTCAGAGGTGATCGATATCCCTGAATTTGAAATCGGGTGTCTTTCAAGTCTATGACTAGGATTCGATCCCGGCTCTGTGCAGTTGTTACTTTACCTTGGTCGCATGATGAGAAGTGTGTAGTTCAATTTTAGTCTACCGACATACTGACTGTGGTAACAATTGACCGCGAGAGGTGGCCCTCGCTGGAACTCTCGGGAAAAAAACTCAGTTAGCTGGTGGGGTTATCCATTGAAAATAACGACTACAATTTTAATTGTATAAGATTTTTAGGAGGTCTTGAGTCGTTCAAACTGAACCGTCAAGACTGTTTTCAATTAAAAGTGGTACAAGCATTAGTTCTCTGAATAACACAGAGATACTAAACTAGCTTGAGCAGCCGCCATTTTGTTTGTGGTTTACGCGCATTTACGTGTACCGATACGTGAATATTACTCGTACCTGTAAATCGGAACCACGGTATCTTAGGGGGTCTATTTACTCAAAGAAGTATACCGGATCTCCTGAGGGCAATCGAACCAGCAACTTTCTGATCGCCGGTGAGACGCGTTAACCACAAAGCTAGCAGTCTGTCGAGTTCCATTTGAGTACTGGTTTGTACTGGTTCATTCGGTAATTACGTCTTGCGATCTTTGTTGCGTGCAGCACCTTAGCCCGGAGGGGAGCTTGGGTAGGCTTGAGCCTTTCTTTAACTGCAAGAAGTTCGGGAACCATTTGTCGCCTAATTGATGATCAACTTCCAAACACGAAATTTTAAGGGAAAACATTTCACGAACGGGTCTACTTTTTCCGTAAAAATGGAGGAAAGTTAATACATGAAAGCGTTTTGGCAACATAGTTTAGGTAAAGAGTCCTGAAAGCCTGTTGAATTAAATAGTCAGTCAAGTAACCACTTCGCACTGTCTCAGAAAAACCAGCCAACGATTTGGTCAATATTTTGCCATTTTAAAGCTAAGGAAAAATTCTTGTTTTTGTCAAACCATGTTCAAAAAGCAGTAGCTTATAGATAAATGCATTTTAACAGTGATACAAACACCTACACATTTCCCTGTTCCTCCTCGGGAATTTTCTGATTGCCCGGTTCTCTTGTTACGGGTAGACCAAGATCCACGCCGGGGAAATCGGTAGAAACTACGAACAAAGATGCTGACACCAGCAAAAATCATGAGACAAAATGGCGGTGGCGGTACCCGTAAACCGAAACCGGCGTATCTTAAGGTCTCTAATAGTTTGGGAGCCCGTTCGTTAATGTGAATGTTTTCAGTATATTGAAATGTTAAACTTTGATGTGAATGAACATTTTTTGTGAATCAAAATATTGAACTTGAATGAGAGCGACTATTTCGGTGAATCGAACTATTAGTCGTGACTTCGAATGAAAATTTAACTAGATCTCAGGGATTGCGTGTTATGAACTTATTTATACCTTGAGTCTTTGTGCATTGGGTGATGTGACCGTAGTTGTCTGAATGAGTAATAAGTAATATACTTTGAAACTTCTCTCACACAGCTTCCATCAGTCGTCAAGATCCAAGCTTTCATGAGAGCTAACTTGGCCCAGCATGACTACCGTGCCTTATGTAAGTTTCTCAAACTCACTTATTATTTGTGAGGAAAACGCAAAGGAAATCGCTACCGAGACGTTGGTTTGAATGTGTGATCTTAATAAGCATAAAATTTCGACAATTTTAAATCCGATTTTCTCCTTAAATACGGATTCGTTTGAGAAGCCATGTCATACACTAGAAAGTCGTGTTTGATCTGATTTCTAAAGACCTCGAAAGTGGCTAAAAAACGACTGAAAGGCTACGCTTTCCGCCTTATCCATCTTTGGCTGACGTTCTAAGGAAAGCGTTAAACTTTTTGATCGAAACTTTATATATCACTGCTTTTATGGTTTTTATTAAGAGCAAGTGTAAGATATTTTTGTTACCAGAATTGAGGATCTCCTGGAACAAGAGGGATAAACGGTGCAAAATAAGTTTTAATATTTTAAACATATTCCTGTCTTTTAGTGAATCTTCAAGATCCGCCGGTCAAGATCGTTCGTAAATTTCTCCATCTGCTGGACCAGAGTGATCTTGACTTCGAGGAAGAGTTGGGTAAGTAAGTAAAATGAGGAACTAGACTTAAGTTTCAAACCATTTCATTTTGACGTTATGGAGGTTTAGGTATTGGCCATTCAGCATGATAATCTTCCGTCCCATATTGTTTTTATTTCTTATTTAAAGAACTTCAAAAGCTCAAGGCGCAGGTGGTGACGGAAATCCGTTCAAACCAACAACTGGAACATGATCTCCACAGCATGGACATCAAAATTGGATTGTTAGTGAGAAACAAAATTACCTTACAGGTTTGCCGTCTAAAGTTTCATAACATATCTTACGTAAAAATCAACATTTCATCTGTTTGGTTCCTTTCTAGTCTGTGCGTCCGGAATAACAAAATATTTCTGATATAAATTTAATGCCCCAGATTGAAAAACCGTTTTGTTTTGAAAAACAGTCAGTTTTTCTGACAAAATGTTTGAACGCAGGAATATGATAGACATTGTCTTAAATAAATATAAAATATTTTTACGAAAAATAAACGGCATTCACAAACAACGGCAAAACTATTGAAAACCTGCCGTGATATTCTTCCCTTCTTCATGTTAACAATACCAAAAAATACCTTGTTCTTTCTACCATTTTATCTCAATATTTCGCGTATGAATTTTATCTCCAGGACGTTATCATGCACAACAAGAAACTTAGCAGGAAGGACCAAGACTTGCAATCACTGGCTTCCAAAAATACGAAGGGAATCAAATCTCTGAGTAAAGAAAGTCAAGAGAAACTCGAAGCCTATCAACACCTCTTCTATCTTCTGCAAACCAACCCCGTTTACTTGGCCAAGTTGATCTTCGAAATGCCTCAAAGCAGATCGACGAACTTCATGGAATCCGTTATTCTGACTTTGTACAATTATGCCTCAAATGCTCGAGAGGAGTATCTGTTACTGAAGCTGTTTGAAACCGCTTTGCGTGAAGAAATTTTGTAAGTTTCTTGTTTCTTTCATGAAAGTATCTTGTCATTTACGTAAAACATCTTGTTCCATGTAAAGCTTCAACCTTTTTACGTATTAAATTTTGTGTTCATACGTGGAATTGGAGCATTATCACACAGAGCATTTCTCACACAGTTCGTGGGTTCGAGTCAGACTAGGGATCGGTTTTGTCCTTTATAATGTAGTAATATCGAAACGTACCTCCTTATATTTAAGGTTTTCATAAGGCTTTTTCCCCAGATTTTTTGGTTGTAAGTTTTCCTGCACTGAATAATACATGCACATGTAGTTCTTGTTTAAGAGTTTATAACTTTCGAAGTATTGCCACCTGAAAACGCGAGGCTCTTGGAAATTGTATTTCCAGTACTTAATAATTCAGTGTTGTAAATAAATGCTACTATTGATTTCAAAATTGGTCTTGTCTGAAGAAAGTTGAAACGAAGATCTGGAGCACATTTGAATATCTGTACTGGTTGAAGAGGATAAGCAAATTTGCCATAAGCGAACCTATTTTTGGGTTATGAACTCTCCATCTATGACCACATTTGATTGGTCCGCACGTTGTCCGTTTAACAGTTGACGATACATTATAGTTATAGTTCCTTATATTTATCAGGGAAGCAAAGGTGCGAGGAAGGTTTTTCTATCCCGCTCCCACTAGGTATAACCTTAATACCAGTAAATGAATGCTACTGAACTTCTGCTCGAAAATCAGAAATTAAATGAACATAGGGTTGTAGAAACACCACAGTATTTAAATCATGCTGAGCTTTCGACTTGTCGACGGAGCAGTTGCTTTGAAGACAACTTGAGTCAGAAGGTCGAAAGCTCAGCATGATTTAAATAACTACTGTAGTGTTTCTACAAAACTATATTCATTTACTATCACCATGCAAACTTCGAAGGAATTAATCGGAAACTAGTTACCTTTTAATTAAGCAGACACTTACTGTCAGATTGCCATGTTTTACTTTTTGTGTAGCTCAAAAATAGGCAGCATCCAAGAAATTGTTACGGGGAACCCTACAGTAATTAAAATGGTTGTCGGATTTAACAGGTAGGTAATGCGAGATACAGTAGAATCGAGGACTTTTTTATTGCATGCTGACTTTTATTACAATTAGGATTTGACCGTATTCGTTTTGGTATTGTTTTGTGCAATATCTAGTTGTTTTAAGAAATTTGAGTGGCACTGCTGTCTTGTTGGTTTGGTAATCTCGTAACTAGTAAAACTGTAAAGCCAATTACTCTTCTCTGTCTTTTTTAGAGGAACACGCAATCAAGGTTCTTTACGCGAACTGCTCCAGCCCCTAGTACAAACAGTGTTAGATGATACCACCTTAAACACCACAACAAACCCAGTCGAAATTTATAAGAATTGGATTAACCAAACCGAGTCAGAGACTGGACAAGCTAGGTAAGATGCATCTACGTAAGAAATATTTCAATTTTTTTTTTTATTCAATCGAGTTGTGTATGCTCGTGGAACGCTGGAAGAGAACGAAAAAAGCTTAAGACGATAGCGGAGAGCTACTGTAGTGTTTTTTGAGTGTTTCGCCGACATCTCAAGTGCAAACGTACCTCGACAAAGCACAAAAAAACGTGAAGCATTTCTATAAAATAGTATTCGGCACGAATTAACGACTAGTAAGTTTTAATCTGCTGATTGAAAATGTTTTCTTCTTACAATGTCCGAAATCTTACACGTACCTCGATTACTGTGCGGGCGTAGTAATATTTCAAAAATTGCATCACCGGTACGTGCAAAAAAACGATAGTGGAGCCACAAATTTACTGTAGCTGTCACCGCATCATATTTCAAGGTGGAACCGTGAAACAGCAGTTAGCAAATTCTCTGTTTTCCGTTGGCTAATGTCGAGCGCAAGCACGTTGTTCGTCAAATCAAAAATAATGGTGCGATGCGAGTCAAGTCTTCTACAGGACTCCAACGGGACAGAGTGGTGATTCCTAGACAAAAGGTTTTCTGTTTAGGTAAAGTATTCGACCGATTGGATGATTGATTTGGTTGAAAAATTTGATTGATTAATGGATTGATTTATTGATTTATTGATTAAACGATTTAATGTACAGTGCATGAAGGAATGAATGAATGTAACTGTGCTTCAAACAGACAGCAGATTTTTTAGTTAACCGGGCTACATCACGTGAGACAAAGTTCTAAGAAGTCTTAGCACTGTAAGTGCATGCTTATGCACTGTAGCAATGTAAGTGCAACACTGTAAGTGTATTTTATCGCATTCTCCGTGAAAAATAACCTTATTTTTGTTTGTATTCCTACAGTAAACTTCCCTACGATGTTGACCCTTCGCAAGCGCTGGAACACCCAGAGGTCCGCACCAAAGTGGAAGCCGCCATGAGTAGACTGACTGCAGCTACAGATAGATTCCAACAAAGTATTTCAGCTAATGTGGACAAAATTCCGTGAGTATATCGTGCTAAACAATTGTGCGTAGAAGCGTGTTGAACATCACTTTACCTGTACATCTGACTGAGCCCTCGCTGACTGACATCGCTTTACCTTTTCTGTACATCTGACTGACTTGAATGGTATTTACTCATGTTATGTTGGCTTTATGAATCGCAAGCATAAATGGTTTTTCATACTTTGAATGGACTCATAATTTTCCCACGTTTGAAAAGAACGCCCGCTACAGTACATGACTTGTGCCCAGTCGTCTCTATCGTTTCCAAGACTTGCGGCTGCATACGATGCAACGGTGCATGATGGGAAGAAACAAGCTCTGCAGGGAGACTCCTTTCTTCCCACACTCCTTTTCGTGCCCTTATACCTACGGCTCCTTGCGCCCCCTGCAACCAGTTGCAGACGATTGAGTGAGTCAGCTCCACAATGGATGCGGTGACCGTATGCCGTAACGTGTAGAAATTAGTACCACACGCGTCCAATATCAACGATATCATCCTGTAAAATTATATGGAGCTAATTTTCAAGCATTACGGCGTCACGTTACGCGTCCAGTGTGCACAAACCTTTAGAAAACAGGTTTCACGCTACGGAACGACTGCTACGAAATTTTCCCTGACCGAGCACATTTGTATCAATATTGTCATCACAAGAGTAAGTCTTGCTTACGTTTCTTGGGGTGTTGGTGACACAGTGGTAGTGCACGTGTCTCTCACCTCCGTGACTAGAGTTCGATTCCGTCTCCCTGCAGTTTTCTGATTAAAGTTACATTGGTCACGTGTGAGAAGTGTTGTCCAGTTTAGGTTTTCTCCGAGTACTCCGGTTTCCTCCAGTAGTAACACTGGACCTGTGAGGGATGGCCCTTACTGGGCCTCTAGGGAGAACAGCGTAGTTTTGCTGATTGGGTTATCCAGTATAAATAAATGAACTTTACTTTATCAGTTCTGTATTTCAGTGTTTAATTTTTGTGTGGATTGAACAAATGAAATTTAATAGGGACGTCTGTTCAATCACAACAAATCTTAAATAATTGATATAACTTAAGTCAGCTATAACATATTCCCGCCAAAACGTTCTAAATAGCACAGCTATGTGATGCGAGCATGCAGTTACCGTTTCTTCCCACCTTCAAGAAATACTGAACAAATCACAAATTTCATTTCCGTTCCTTTTAGGTATGGTATACGATATTTGGCCATGACACTAAGGACGTGTTTGGCTGAGAAATTTCCAGACGCTAGCAAAGATGAAATATTACGGGTGAGTTGTTCCAATATATTTTGTTTACTTGCCATCTCCTCTTGCAATTCTGGTGTAGGGAAGGTGTGTTTTGGCAGTATCACATGGAGCATGCAATGGCAAAGCCCAACAGCCCCATGAACCTGGATAATCAAGATTGAAAGAAATAAACTTTTCGTTTTTAAGGTGGTGGGTAATCTAATTTATTATCGGTACATGAATCCAGCGATTGTTGCACCAGATGCATTCGACATCGTAGATGTGAAAGTTGAGAAAAGCCTGTCTGTTGAGCAGGTGAGTCTTTCATGTTTCTTGGTAATGATCTCCTGAGTGTTCCTCATGTCTAATGATAATGTTTCTTGTTGTGTGACAGAGGCGAAACCTTGGTTCTATATCAAAACTGCTACAGGACGCTGCATCGAACAAGAAGGTGGATAAAATAAACTGTATATTTTGTTCATAGTTATTCTCTTATTTAATCCTACCAAGGATTCATTGATTTTCCCCCTCTCTTCCCATCTCTTCACTGTTTCGATTCCATTTCCCTCTGCCTTCATTTTTTCCTTTTTCCTCTTCCCATTTCATTTTTCTCTTCTCATTTCCCTCGTTTTCTTTCCTTAACTCCTATTTCTTTTTCCTCTTTTTCTCCCTATTTATGTTTTATTCTACCTTTTTGTTATTTTTTTTCTCTTTCTTTTTCTGTTTTTTTTCCTTTCTTAGTTTTCCCTTTTCTTTTATCTTCACCCGTTTCCGTCCTTCCGTTCGTTTCTTTACCTTTCCCTCTCATTCCTGTGGTATTGTTGCATTCGAGTTACACACAAAACTTTCCTATTATGCACTTTCTTTAGTTTGGTGGAGAAAATGCTCATCTGAGCTCTCTTAATCCTTACCTAGAAAAGACTCACCAAAAATTCCTGTAAGTAATATCGACTTCATGTACGTTTCGGGCACTTACAGATATTTTCGGGAAAAAAATGTATTTTCAGAGTCGGCCACCAATATTGAACTTCTATCCGAAGTTAATCATATAATAATTGCTGAACACAAAGTCTGTTCATGTCACTAACAAACGTTCGTCAAGTTCGTTTCTTTAGAAAAACCACTTCTGAGCCCTAGATGGGAATCGAACCTACAATATCTGAAAGTTTTGTACTCTGAGCATTTGTGTTTTATGAAAAACTTTTGATGAGTCCAACGCGTAAAACATTGAAATCATAAACAATTTTGTCCACGAGCCGGGCCTCCTTTCCTTACCATGTCTAGGAGTTGCTATGGTAACCGAGGAAAGCTTAATTCCTTTAAATGTCGTGTGAAGTTCTCAGATTGTACAATGGGATCGCATTAGCAGTCAAATTTATTCAGCGTTCACGATGGTATGGGTGATATTTTATGACACTTCTCTATGTGGACTAGATTATTTCAATACACTACCACTAAGGATGCGCAGGGGCTCCACATGGTCTCCGTCTAATGCTTAGAAAATTACTGATTGGGAGGGATATCATATATAAAGAGAAACTGGGCACGTTGGGCTACGAAAAGCCGTTCTAGATTGTGGCCTACCGACCAGTAATGAATGGCTCGGAGTCTCGGCTCTAATAAGGGGGCTCGGCTCCTGGAGTACTTGTGTATTACATTAGAATTTCTTTTCTGAAGAAAATCAGTTTAAATTTTTGTTATTAAACCTCACCGACGTTTTAAATTGTGCGCGGATTACTTCTTCACTGCCACATCTCTCCCTTTGACGAGTAAAATCGTCTGGCGTCAGCCAGAGTAAAATCGTTTAAACGTCCCCCGTGGCAAGGAAGGAATTAAGAAACCCTTAAGAGTACGAGACGTCGCAAAGTCCCATTTAAACAAGAGTTATTACTGAGTATGAACGCTCTAAATCCAAAACTTTCTTTCTGCAGAAAGTTCTTCATAGCCGCCTCGAACGTAGAACAACCTGAAAGTAAGTTCAACATCGACGAGTACAGTGACGTGACCATGCTGACCAAACCAGTTATATATATCTCGATCCAGGAGATCTGTGACACGCACAAACTATTGCTAGACCATCGTAGTGCGATATCACCAGACAGCAACGATCCTCTTCAAGAATTACTGGATGATGTTGGAGATAAACCAGATGTGCAGGAGTTGATAGGTAATTGAATATCTGCCAGAGGAGATGTGTGAAAGGCCTGGATTTCAGGCGTCTTGTACTTTCCAATGTTTAGCAGAACTCTAACGCGAAAGGCTACTATTTACCCAGCCATTCTAGCTACGTTAGTGACCAGTTAATTTTATACATTTTAAAACCCAGTCGAGGCTACTCCATAGGCGTTACCATCTATGTAAATACAGAAATCGTTACTACGCGATGGGCAATGACCATCTTAGCTTAGTTGGCGAAGCACTGCACTACATTCCCAGGGTCGCGGATTCGATCCAAGTAGTTCTCGCAACTAGCCCGGTTCTGCCTTGAAGTGTATAATTTTAATACCTATGTATGGTGTGTATGTGTATGTCTCCACAAATACGAATCCCTGTAGGGTTAGGTAGCTCATTTTGTCTCAAAGCTGGAATTTGGGTATTCCAAAATCAACTGGAGATTCTTATGTCCCAAGTAACTTCTTAAAAAAATAAAGGAAAGACATCAAACATCAGTCTGTCTGATGATGTCTTTGAAATAAAGACGAAATATCACAATTTCATTGTAACTCTCTTGATTTTAGCTC
>JBAHVQ010000338.1:456847-471619 GCA_036872915.1 Nanipora kamurai | reverse complement strand
CACTTGAACTTATTTGCTGAGCTCATATCTTTTTTCTAAAGTTATGTTTAAAATTACATTTTTTAATTAAAACATCAATTATTAGATCTATGAGAGCACAAACAGGTGAATGTTGACATTTATGTGTGGCTTATCAACAGCTACACTGTGCTGACGAGTGATGAAAGGGCGAAACAGCTGAACTGAATTGCTGACGGAAGTAGGGTACTATCCTTCTGCATGTGTTCAAGTGTGCGTGCTTGTGATCTCATTTCTTTCTTCTTTTTTGCTTTTTTTTCTTCTCGTTTTTAGGACTTGCTACAGCTGCAGTTCGAGGGAGTAGCGGTCATGAAAATGTTTGGAAGAGCCAAAGTGAATGTCAACCTCCTTATTCATTTGCTGAATAAGAAATTCTACGGGAAAACCTGAGCATGATACATTCCTGTTGGGAAAATAAGGTCTTTACGCTGCTCTCTTGCAACAGATAAATTTTGTCTCCAGCTGCATGTCAGGATCTCAATAGTGCTTTCCTCTGAGAGAAAATAGATCAACCATACGCAAGTCTTACTGACTGTTCTAAGAAGAAATGACCAGGTGATTTGACCGCGATCAAAAGGCCTGGGACTAACAGCACAATAGAAATCCAGTTTCATATCTTCAATCAGCTGCAACATTCTATGCCTTTTGTAAAACTGTTTAAAACTTTGTCAGTATTCGGTAAAAGGAAAGTTTTGTTCCTTACGAATTTAAGAACAGAATCTGGTATAGTTCATGAGATATTAACTAACTTAAACTGGAAATGGTTCTATTTTACAGCTAGTTCCAGTCCACTTTCGTGTTTCCAGATCACCTGGGAAAGAAGACGCATGCGAAATTGCCATCATGGCCAGCTTAATGCGCATCACAATTTTTTTTGCGTGGAATGACAAATTTTTTAATTAAATTGCGAGAAATTTTAGTTGTTTTGAATTTCTTTTAGCTTGTATTTAATTGTAACTTAACTCTTTCCTGTCCGAGGACTTTCCCCTAGACAAGTAAAATCGTCTGGCGTTAGCCAGAGTTAAATACTAAAGTCTCCATAGGTCACTGAGGACCTACTGTACACGGACAAGAAGGAGTTAATAACCCGTTACATTTTAGTTTACATGCTCTAAAAAGTTAGTTTCTAGCGATGCAGTTTCTGGGATACCAGATTTTATTGGTCTACGACGTGCAAGTGATGAAGAAGGTTGAAGTTGAACAAAGTTTAAAATTTAACCGTCGAATCTTCGTTACCAAGCCTTCCTAAATTCGGTCGTGCGGTTTTAACACACCCACACCCACTTGCTTTAGGCGTTTTCATATCTGTAAAAAAAATTGGTAAGTTAACTCGTATTTTATCTACTCTCGCATTGAAAAAAAAAAGTCGAAAGTCTTAAAAGAAAATGTGATTTCCATTCGGCAAACGTTTGTATCTGATGGTTTAATTCAAGTCCTTTTTTAGGTGGCAAATGTTTTTGCTGTATCCTTCAGTGCTTATATGTTTCCGACAAACGAATTAAGTATCGAGTCGTCTTCATAACTTACCTGTGGCTAAAGTTTCGAAGCTGCGGTATAAGTTCAAATTTACAATCCTATCTCGAGTGAGACCCGTAATTCATCCTCCATTTAATTTCTAATAGCTGAAAATGGGTCTGGTGATATTTTTGTAGTGATGTGTGATGTAAACTAACGAACCGTCCCAAAAGTTTAGCCAGAATTTTTTGTTGGTTCTTGGCATTTTTTTTGGTCGTTAATAGGTTAAGAACACGTGGGTCGACCTTTGTGCCTGCAACACGACAGGTCGGTGGCAGCCAGACGTAAATCCAATATGGCGGACTTGTAAGTCCAAAGGACTGAACACTTTATAGACTCGAAGGCTGACTTTCACTTAAAAAGTGAAGTCAAAAATGGCCGACATGGGGCCTTTTTGATCGTGTCCCTCAGTATCTCTCGCGGTCAAGTCAATTGGAACCAGACTCTAATACAGACAGTAACTCTACCTTAACCCAAACCGGAACTTAGAACTAACCTCCTGGACTCCAAATACTTATGATTTCCAGGGGGTAAGCCTCCTTCTAAGACAGTGTTTTCCAGGGGCTTCGGCGACTAAATTTCATGCACGGGTAGTCGAAAACTAAAAACCTCACGTTCAGTAACTCCTGGTGACCCCCCGTATCAATTGTTTTGAAAGGACTAAACACTAACGATCAAAACAACGTGAGGGGTTGGGGGAAACGACCAAATTGCCTCCATGTCGGCGGTTTTTGGCTTCACTTTTTGATCAGCTAATTGGCTGGTGTCAGCCCACCAATATATATATATAGAGAGAGAGAGTTCAGTGGTTTAAAGTGCCCTTGATCATGTGACCAAACACGCATTCGGTGTGTAGCAATTCCATGGTACGAAACGCTTGAGAGTAATTGGATGAAGTGAAAAATCGGAAGGCTGTAATAAATTATTGACGTCAGCCGGGCAAGGCCATTCGTCAAAGACAAAGTGTTCAGAATGAAGACGTCATGCAGTTAATTCCCGTTCTATAAATTGACGTGATTGTTTTGATGAGAGAACCGCGCTTTCCGTGTCAACATCGAGTCGGTAAGTTTATTCCCACACCAAGTTCATAGGTAGTGTATTTCTGCGTCAATACATGCAGAAACGTACTTCGGCTTGTTGTAAAGATACTGTGTCGGTGAAATGCCAACAGCCCCGAAATCCCTCTATATCCAACACCATATTGACACAAACACCTAGAACACGGTAAACAAATTGTGGGGCGGAAAGCATTGACGTAAAATAACTGAAGAACCGCAAATACAACTCAGTTTCTGTGCCTCTAATGATTGTATCCTGGCATTTCCGGCCACTGCTATGGTAAAACTATTCAAACTATGGTGAAAATGCAACTCCTTTGATAACTTATTGGCAACTTTTGAGTTTGGGCAATGATTCAAGCAGCTTTGTGAAAAGTCAAGTTTCTTCTGGCAAAAACTGATCAAATAAGGCGCAGCTGAGGAGCCTTGAGACCCAGGTTTTAAAAGCGAGAACAAAAAAAATGACGAAGTTGGATTTGGTTGATCTGTGGTACTGGCGCAACCAGAAAGTATCAAACTGGGAAAGTGTTGTTCACAGTATCAAAAATTTGAGACCACGTCTGGGTCTGTAGTATGAACGTCACATCTGTCGTTCTGTTTCGCTACATGTCTGGTCACTCTGGTGCTATTCCTAGCAACTGTCAACTGTCCAACAGTTGAAATCGGAATGCTACGTGTTAAAGAAGAGCCAAGAATCTTTCAATTTTCAAAATTCAATACTGTACACCTTTTCCTCCTTATGTACAATATCTACGCCATCTTAAACAGGAGCTTGTAGTAACGTAGTTTTACAGAAATCGGTGAAGCTTCTATATATCACTTCAGTCTTGCTGGAAAAAGACAAGGTAATTCAAAACGTCCTCACCATAGAAAATGTACCTGTTCATAAATTAAGTTTGCTTCCAGAATGCCAACTTCTAAGTGAGTAAGAACTATGACTAATATTTACAGTAATTATTAGTCTATATAAAATACTATCGGAAAGTAGGATCGTCCACCAGAGAAATACAATCGTCTAATCACGCTCGCAATTTCGCGGTGAATTTGCTCTAAAGTATCATTGTAAGGAATTCTGCTTGTCTGGATTTGAAAGAGGTATTTCACATTCCTAAGGACCACAAACTGTTACCAAGTGGCTTCCTGCAAGACGTGAAGTAATGTTTATTCCATTTTTATTGTACAAGTCTGGCACGAGATGACGTACACTCGTCGTGTGGTTGACGGAAAACAGGTGACAATCCCAACGTCAATACGTCATCTGCTTCACTAGTGCCGAGGAATACGCACGAACTTCGCTATACGGTGTGTTAGGCTTCGATCGCGCCGATGTGTTTCTCTTTCTGGAAAAGTTGGAATTTAGCCCTCAAAACTATTCATAGCAACCTAATCATGAAAATACATGCATTCCTTTGTAATTTGAGACAGTTATACATGAGTGTTTCAGAAAAGGGTCCATATTGATATGGTTTCACACTTGAATGATATGCAAACACCAGTGATATGCTAACACCAGAGACCTTTGGGCTTACAGTTTTTAGGGTGTACTTAAAAATCCATCGTCGTCTTTTATAGAGGAATGTGTGTATGTGCGTATTACGCACTTCTTAAAGAAGGTTGTTACCTCGATGTTGTGTTGTAATTTTCACATTCCCGAAAACCGGAAAGCGTCATTAAGTGGCTTCCATATGACGTAATGTTTGCTGTCTCCTCTATTTTTCGATTGTAGATTTGTATGAGTAGACGCGTGACAACGATCCATAGGTTTGTGAAGACATCTTATTCACATTGTGTAATAGTGTCCACACCGGGGCCGTTTATACCAAATAAGCCGCGACTATAGTATAAACGTACTACTAAAATAAGCCGTGAACAGTGCGTCTATACAATTATACGATTGTTTTCGTGACTTAGGTCACCCGCGGCTTATTTTGGTCTTGAGTAGCTTCACCGAGGTCCATTTCTACGAGTTGTTCGCGGTTATTCCAGCCCAGGCCTTACATTAGCCGCACCTTATTTTCTCTTGTGTAAACGACCCTATTCCTTCATTAACACAGGAAAGGATACCTTTATGTTTGAGGTATGAACCAGATGACCCATTAAAACATCGACCCTTCTCAAGTGACTGGAGGTTCTTTTGGATTTAGGGTTTTAGCGTTTGTAAAACAATTACTTCATTCGACCCCCCCCGCCCAAAGGTTTTTGCGTTGTTGCTAAGGCCAACCTCCACTTACCGAGTTTTAATCGAGCGGGCGCAGCACTCCAAGTGAAAATTATGCTGAGGATAAAATTAAAGTTTATTTCCCTGATAGCTCCGATCACCTGCGATCAAGGATCTTCCGTTACAAAGTGTGTATAAAGAAATTTACGACCTTGCTATAAATTAGGACTCTTTACAAATCATCCATTGTACGACAGCTTTAAAAAAATCAATAGTTTACCTTCGAGGACAAAAGAAGAACAAAAAAAGTCCTTTACCGTATTTCCCCCATATAAGCGCATGCACCTGTAAGCAAAAATTCAAGATTTCTAGATTATTTTTGCTGTCAAATGGTCGTTTACATGTGCACCAAGGGTACGCTTATATGGGGGGGATTACTGTTCAGCAACCGTTTCAAAGACTGGATTGATCTTTATATTTCTTCGAAAAGTGCCTCTACATTGAAAAAAATGGCGGAGGCTTGAGAATTCAAAACTTTCCGATGGAGCGTGCCTCCGCCATCCTGGACCCCTTTGGACCCAGTAGCAAAAATCTGCGGTCTGCTGGCCTAATGTGCTCCCGATACGTACTGTATTTTACCTGCGACGATGCACAGTTTTGAGGACATCTTCCGCTAAACAAAAACTCGGTAAATGGATAGGCACCTTGCATCTCTGAATTTGTGTTAAGTTGAACGTTTGGTATAAAGAATACCATCGAACATGAAATTTCGTATAAAACTGTCGTTATAATTCGTACAGTGCTCTGCTATTTCAAATAACTCGGATAGATCATGGATAGATTAACCAAATAAGCTAGAAATTCAACCCCTATGAGCTCGAATTTTGAAACTCGATAGAACACTGCTGGTCGTGTTATAAACACTACATAACATACTCTTCGTGCGCAAGACCACGCCATTTTTCGCATTACCACTGACCTTGAGAGGAAGTTTAACGCTTAAATTCTTAAAAATCTATGTCGCTTGAAATGACGTCACTTTCCGATACTGTGGAGATTTTTAGCGGTTTCAGTAATCTGATCAACTATAACCAGTAAACAAGTAACTTGCGCTTAAAGCAAAACATTTATTTTCGAGAAATACGCCATACCGAATCGGGCTGATACGAAACAAGGAATTCAATGAACATACAACAAGTTTCTTAATTTGACTTTTTTTTATTTAAGACGTGCATAAAGCTGAATATGATGAAGTGGATCAGTCCGACTAGATTAAACCAAGAGACGAGCCAATTTCTTAAGTTCAAGGTTCACTGTCATGTGCATTGTGGTGACAAACGTTCACCGGTGAATCCTCAGAGAGTCAGAAGACAACTCACATCGGCCATGATTGTACTATGTCATAAACAACAAATGATGATTCTTGTGTTTCAAGTTCGACCAGCGTGACCGAAATGAATTTTGTAAATTCGAATCCAACTGCATTTAGGCTGGGGTGCACAACCTTTGTTCCCCAGTGGGGCTACATAGGTCATTAGCAGTTATTCTGCAGGCCGCACTGCAGGGATTTTTTCCATTCAGGCGTGGCTATTTCCGTTTCGATGAATAAACAGAAACAATGTATTTGTTCAACGCATGACGCAGAAAGATGAAAGTTAAGAGTTGGCAAAACATATTACAATACGCTGCCTTCTGTTTTGCGGCATTCTGCTGTTGATACAGAATTAATTTACAAACATCTATCTACATTAAAGCGCTTAATAAAAATCTCTCAAAATACCACACGAGTTTCAGTTTTGCTATTAATTTATCACTCAATATTCTCGTGATCTTTAGTGTGAACAAAAGTGTAATCAGCGTGAATGCGGAGTACAAATTAAATCGAACCTCACTTGGCCCGCGCAAGTCGCGGGTTGTTCACCACGGTTTTTAAAAAAATTTCATTTTAGCAGTTAGTTTTAAGTAATATATCATACAAGAGAAGGAATGTTTCATCAGGATATCCAAACACAGGCACGTTTCTTGAAAACTGAGACGATAGCCATGGTTTTTGACAAACTTCGAGGAGTTTAGACTTTCGAGCATATGATATTGCATCTCAAAAGAATCAGTATTTCAGGAGAAAATAGTGGTGAAAGTTGGCTTAACTTATGTAATTTCTTCCTCAGATATTCAAACAACGTCTGGGTAGTGGTTTCCTTTCTGTTTTAGTCATGAATTATTAATGAATTTGAGATGTGAAGATAACAGATTCAAGGGATGACAGAGATATTGTGCTTGTGGAACATGTGGAGAAACGTTTTCCGTTTGGTTAATGACGTATGATGTGGTGACGAGCTATTGACGTCAACCAAAAGGTAACGCAATTTTCCGGAAAAAGTCGATATGTGTCTTTGACACTTCTTTTAACTTTGTTCAAATTTATTTATACTATTTTCAAGGGAGATAGTCCAGGTTCTCATCACAAATAAATAAAGAATGTAATTCTAAAACATACAAAAATTTGGGCATTTTAGATGCTTGTTTCACATACCAAGATCAACCAGGTATTTCGTGTGTAAAATGTTTTGAATTTAGTGTGTGGGATAAAGATTTCATGCCCCCAGAAAGTTCCACTTTGATAGGTTTTTCAGATGTGGAACTTTCTGAGCGAGTATGATACGGTATGTGGTAGATGAGAGCTTTAGACCGATCACTGAACACAGTCGATTACCATTCGACACGGTTTCGCGCTGCTCTGAGCACGCGCGATCGTGACTGGCAAATACTTCCAACAAGTATATTCAAATCGATTGGTTTAACCCTTTCGTGGCGGTACGTTTCGTTTGATGAGTGAAATCGTCTGGCGTTAGCCAGAGTGAAATACCAAAGGACCGATACGGTCGGGGAAGTGCTAATTGACGTAAACCAAATAATCCTTATTCCAATATGACCGTCCGCTAATTTTCTTTTGTCTGCATGTGAATTAGACCCTATAGTCTCGTTATCATGTGAGAAATTCAAAAGAGCTTTTACTTGAGTACGAGGCTATAGGTTCTAATTTATATACATACAAAGGAATAATTTAACCGACAGTCATGTTGGAATCGTAAACATTATTACAGGAAGATTTGAAGGCTTTCGCGCAGTTGTTTTTATGAGGGTGCATGGAATGGAGCGCTGTGCTACAGCGAAGACGTTTCGACAGCCGAAGCCGGCTGTTTTAAAGCCGATTAGCATTAATCCTGAATTAAAAGTTCATCTGTCATTCCGTTTCGTATGTTTTCAGTAACTACAGCATTGATGTTCAAACTGCAAGGAATAAGCTATTTTTAGTTGATACGAAGTGTGCAATAAAAAGCTCTAAATTTCCTTTGCAACATGCTCGGAGTTTTGTCGGCAAAATCTTCACTAATCAAGGATTAAGCAGGTAGCTATTTGAAAAACCGGCCTTGGTCGCTTTAGGTTGATTTTTGTACAAATTTGTACAACCCAAAATATTTTTCTGACGTTAACTACTTAAATAAGTTGTACTTAATTTGTAATCTTTAACCTGGAAGAGAATGACTTCCTGGTTTTTAAAACTACTATACCTTTGAAAATTTTGGTTACGCGTAAAAAGTATTCAGTGTTCACTCTGATATCTCAATCCTTTAAAGCTTGAAGAACATCTTTGGCCGTTGCACTCGATCGCATCTTTCTAATCTTAGCGTACGAAGTTAAAAGTTTCTCTAATCTCAGGCGGGTGTTCGACAAGCGATACCCAGAAAGATCTGCGTGCCGTGTATGATCTAAATTTTCTAAAGTGCGAACGAATTTCGTTTACTTTTTTCCGTGGACGTGTTGTGCAAGCTACGCACATGGCATCAACTAATGACACTTGTTTGGAGAATCAACAGTAAAACTCGGCTATCTGCGTGCCTCTAACTAGCAAGTGTCGACACACTACCAACAAGCCAACAGAAAAGATGATTTTCTAGTCTTCAAGCGAGGTCACTTGTAAATTCATAGTCAATTTCCAAACCTGTTTTTAGCCAGGTTATCCCCTTTAGATAAAAATCCCAATAACATTGTGCATGAAATTGAACTTGGCGATTAGGCACGTTTATCAATACCTGTGCTATTATGCGAGCCTTGAGCTCAGAGTTTTTCTGAGTCCATGGCATTTAACAGTTTGATCAACATGATTTTCTAAGACTTAGTTAACTTTTCTTGTTTGCCCAATTTTGACAGTCATCCATGTGAAATTTCATTGTCCATGGACGGAAAAAACTCACGAGGAATTAAGCATGTTTTAGAGCAACAATGTTTGAGTGTCAATGCTGTTGCTGTGGTGTTTCGATGTGGATTTGATCCCGTGTTTATAGTTGGTTTTTTCCGCTACAAGCTCGCGCGAAGCTACATTTTGATTGGTTCATGGCATGCCCCCCCGCGAACGAGTGATAGAAAGTTGGGCCATTCCTGCGTAAGAAGTGGAAGTGGAGATCAACTTGTTTCAAGATGGCTGCCAGCAACCCTCGTAAGTTCGAGGAGAAAATCGCCCAGCACAAGCTGAGACAGGCGCAGGAGACGAAGGAATTTGAAAAGATCATGGAAGAGATGTCTTTCGTAAATGTGCGTGTCACTTGGAATGTGTGTTCGGGCGGTCAAAGTGGGGTAATTGTAATCGAACTTCTCGTTTTCTTCTTTTATCGATTTAGGCGATTAAGTCGCAAGCTCAAAACCCGAGGCAAAGCCGTGGCAGATACGGTGGTTCCTTGCCGGATTTTAGCATTGCTCAGAGCCAGACGAACAGACATGTGAGTATGGAGACTAAAGTTGTCTTTCGTGAGTTCATGCCCTATAATTTTGCTTTCTGTATTGTTGACGTTGTGTTGTTATTGCTTACCATTATACCAAACTGAATTCGAAATATCTTGCAGGAAAGCCTGAATGATATGACTTCAATGAGGCACAACATCGATGTCCAAGTGCCTTTAAAAGACCGGCCGTACCACAGAAATCGAACTCTGAACAGCAGACGTCATAACATATCCTTTTGAAAGTTTTTTATAAGAAATATTCCTCAGTTTACCATCCGAACATTGCGGCATGCTCATAACGCAACATTGTACAGAAATATGCCTGTGCGTTTCGCTCCCATTAAATATTTCAGAAGGCTTTATCGTGTTTATGAAGATATTCCAGTGAAGTCACTTCATATCGTGATAGATCAGAAGTAAACAACAAACTGATCCGAAACGGAGAACACATTGTGAAATTCGGATGTGAAATTCGCGGGCAAATGTTCAGTTCCGTGCTCTCTGTCTTGAAATGTAGTCACGCAAGGCTTGTGTATAAGATTAGCAACATCAGTAATCCTTACAAAAATCGCCCAGCGTCTCCAAATTTTTACTCTTCATTTTTGTTGTGTTAACGTTCGACTTTGTGTTGTATTTCCTTGACAGTAGCTCACATGGACAGTGCTCCACCGTATCATTTTAGCCCCTACTTACCACTACCTCAGATGGACGCGAACTGGCGAAGGTTTGTTGAATTCGTACTCATTCTGTGAATGGTTTTCTCCAAACAATTATTAAATTTTCTAGATTCATAGAATGCTCCGACCACAGAGAATAATGTTGGTATTCTGGGCGTTACTTTCGGTGTTCATTTGGCAGTTACTCTTACAAACCAGACTACACAATCTATTTCCAGCTTGAGGCGTTACTCTGGCACAACAATCTCTGAGCTCAAGGAATCCCACAACTTTTGGCCATGCCGATACTCTTGGCATATTTTATGCAGCAGCAATGCAGGCGTGAATCGCAATTTGATTTATCTGATTTTGAAAGAGTTCCCGTAGAATCTTATTGAAAACATAATCGCAGTTTCCCTGTACTCCATGTCATACTGTAGCATTCGCTTGCATATTTCATCATACTCAAACTGTTTGGACAAACTTTCCTCTTTCGTCTGTACGGACGTTTTGATTGGAACTCATTTGATTGGTTTCCATGTTTCAGCAACGGTTTTCTTTTTCTAAACAAAGTTGTGCTGGGAAATTACCAGAGATGGCGCTGCGAAGCGTTTGTCATATTCGTGATTGGCTATAAGCGTTAGCATGTGGCCTGAACCACTTATCCTAAGGTTCTCATTGCTTCACCTTCAAAATTCTGCTATGTTGTTGTGGAGGCTCTATTTTCTTGTATTTATGCCTCTCTGCCCCATGGTGACAAACAATTACTAATGAAAAGGGATCATTGTTGCAATCGCCTATATTTCGCCGGAACGTTGAATTCTGTGGCGTACTGTAGACGAAGTCCTCTGTGTGTTTTAAATAATTAATACAGTGTAGTTTCTTCCTGCTGTCCAGATCCCTTAGACAATGGGCAAAATAAACGATTAGTGAACTCACGCTACGTGATTTATTGTACTCAAAACGTTTAAAGCAACCCTTTAGATTCAGATACGTGTGCCCTCGATAACTGTTAAAAATTATGGCAGTTAAGGGGAATTAGGTTGTCAGGGGTTTTTCTAATGATATTTTTTCACCCATTTCTTAACTGATGGACTTTACTTGGTTTGAATCATGACTTTTTGTTCTAAAGATAATCGTCAGTGGAATCTAGAGGTTTTCACGTGTAGATCAAATTTGGCAGATACCCTGGCAGATATTTTCAAGAAATATCTCAAATCTTTAGTTCAAGTGGTTGTGCATGTGTGGATCGCTGTTTAAAGCAACTGGGTTAATTTGTGGAGTTGGCAATGATATTTGGTTTTCTATTGAATGTTAGTCATCTCACTGGAACATGTTATGCGTACGGAGAGGTGAAATTTTTACAGCATCTACCTTAGTTGTGGAAAGTAAAAGTCAGCTGAACATGATTAGAAATATCAGATAATGTTGATATTCCTAACAGCCACTAGCTCGAATAAGCCAAATGTACTTCAAAAGGGATGTTAGAAAACTTTTCAGTTGCTCTAAATTTTGAAAAGGAAACTGCACAAATAAAAAGATAACCCAAAAAAGCAACTATTTCAGATTATTTTGTTTTTGTATATCATTTGTGTATAGTTTAGGGGTTGTACATCAAATATTTAAAAAATATACCCCTCCTTTTGACAATCCGTGGAACTTCAACATAATTTGGATAGGCATGTTTGGGACTGTCGCTCATTTTCTTGAGACATTAGGATTTTCTATCTTGAGAGTTGGTAGATTTTATACTTGGTGTTTAAGACTGCTTCTGCAACATTCAATTAATTGTCATTGTTAAGCTTGAATAGACTGTCATTATTTAACAGTTTAATTCCCAGGGTTTATCTAAGTGGCAAGTAAAGTCTCTGGTACTAGTCAGATTAAATTATTAAAGATCACACTTGCCCCTTTGAAACCAGTAATTTAGCTGTTTTTAAACCAGTTTGAAATGCTTATGGAGCCCTGCATCGAAGTATAGTCCATTTTATTTTGAGCAGTTGTTATACTAGTATGTTACATACAGGAGAAATACTGGATTTGCAAACTTGAAAAATTTGCAAAAACCAACATTGGGTAGGGATGGAAATTATTTACTTCATGGTGACCTTTTGTGGTTAGGTTTTGACTATTACTGTTTTTTAAAAAAGGTGGTTATCTGGTGGACAATTCTAACATGGACCAGTTGAATTTCCTTCAATTTTGTTATTCAAATTTCATATGAGTTAAATCAACAATTACTGCATGAATTTGACTTTTTACAAATGTGTTGTTTGAGTTAACGATAAATTTGGCATACAAAAACAAACTTACCTCTTCTTAGTTTGAAATACTTAACATATTTTGTCCAAAGGAAATTAAAAACAAGAATTTGCCTTTGACATCAAAATTGTTTGCTAAAACATAATTTTTACATATAAATTTTTACATATACACCAATATGCTGTAATTTCCTTTAAAAAATCATACTTAGCTGCAACCAATTCTACTTTGAATATAAGATTGGGGACTGATTTGATTCAAATGATTAATAGGTTTAATGTCTTGAGAAAACAAAGGCTTAGGCTTAAAAATTTATTAAAATTTTTATCATGAGTCATGCAAATAAAAATCAATGTCAAATCAAGTACTGTAAGATGCTGTCAGATAGACATTCATTAAATTTGGCTAACCCAAAACAAACCTTGTTCTAAGGTTTTAACTTGTTTTATGATGGTAACAGCCATTTCAAATTGCTAACGTAACATTCTGGCTCTGTATTTATAATTGCAAAATACAGCAAGTCAAAAACATTTTACAATAGATTTGTAATTTAATGCTGAGTAACTAGCTAATGTCCTCTGTTGGAGCAGCCATTTTGATAGTAAGTAGTTACAGCTTGGATAATCATTCTTTTTACCTCTGTTAAGAGATATGCTAATAGATTCGAATCAAGGGTTATTGTTCAAAAAAATTGCACTCTCAATATTTAAGGAATCTTGTGGTGATTGTGGCCAGGTTTGTTTTTTGTGATGAGCTAATGGGTATTTAACTTTCAGAAATGCAAAAGAAAAAATGAATACTAAAAATTACAAAAGATCTCCATATATGCTCTATCACTTATTATAATATCATTTTAATAATTATTTCCTCTGTAGACTATAATGGATTGTTTCTCTTTGTTTGATGAAAAACAGACCTTTTAGCCTTTGACCTTGGTCATGGCCAGCCATGTATTCAAATGTTTATAACATTTAGGTGCAGCTGTTCATATAAAACATCTTTGAATTGCACAAGTAAATGAAATGAAAATACAGATGTTTATGTGCATTATCTTGATGGCAGTTTATCAGTTTACATTCTAGGAATTTAATGCACTGGGGGATGTTTCTAAGAAATTGTTAAATACAGTATTTAAAGGGAGAGTGGGATTGGACTAACATATAAGGCATTTGACATTTACTTTTACAAATCTAGTATGTTTGTGAAATTGTATTTGTCATTAAGAATGATGGTGTAAAAAAAACTAAAACATTCATTACTCATTTATGGGTAAACACTACATAGCAACAAGTGTAATTTTGCGGAACTAGATAAAAAATAAGATGATATCTAAGAAGTGTAAAGCAGGTTAGGAGGTTAAATGTTGGTACACAGCCAAACCTAATTAAAAAGAAACAAATGTTTATAGCTAAGGCCATTTGCAGTGCTTGAAATTAACTTGTGGGTCTGGTCTTCCATGGGACCAGCAGGCTGAAAATTTACTGGTCCCAGGAACAAAGTCACTAGTCACTTTGAGAATATGAGATGCCCTATTGCTTCCCACGATGCATTTCATGACAAATGGAACCTGGACTTTTGCTATCCAGCACCTAGCATTTTTTGTTCTCATTTTCAAAACTTTCTTCCCTAGAATTTCTTCATATAATTTGGCACTTTTAGTACTTTCTAGTGAGATGAAACCATAATCATGTCATGAGAAGAGGTATGTTTACTCTTCATTAACTCGTCCAGAGGATGAGTAGCGGAAAAAGCTACTTGTGATTTTTACTTGTTTTTGATGAGTGGAGGACCATTAATTTTGAGCACTGCTTTGTCAGGAAGGGGAACATGTTCTGAAAGGGGAATGGAAAACAGACCAGTTTTTTATATAAAAGGAGCTGTGTGACAAGAATTAAGCACCATGAGAGACCGCCAGAGACCCCATGGGAATAGAAAAATATATTTGATAAAAATAAAGACAAACATTTGCATTTTAGATTATTTGTAGCTGAGTTAGAAAGTCTACCAACCTTAAAACTTTCATAGTGATGTTTTTGATTGACAGAAGTTCAGACCATAAAGTTCTTTAAACTGTAAAAGTGAGCTTTTTCAAACTTTTAACTCACAGTAGCCTGCCTACTTAAACACAGAGCAGTAAGCCTGCTCATGTGGGAGCTTGGTAAATATCAGAACAACAGAGGACATTCGTCAAGCTGGTTTCCTTAGAAAAACGATTTCTGAGCCCTAGGCGGGAATCAAACCCACAACCTGATGACCGGTGAGATGCTCTAACCATTGAGCCACTACGACTCAGATGGCGAGCTAGGCTGTAGGTTTATCATATG
>JBAHVQ010000338.1:442350-453582 GCA_036872915.1 Nanipora kamurai | reverse complement strand
GCTGGACTGCAAGCCGTTAGATGTCGGTAAATCTCCAGTTAGATGATAATTTGAATTATGAGTTTTGCAGTTTGATACTGATAAAGTCTTATCATTATTATCTTATAAAGTCTTATCAGTTTGATCAGCAAAAATTTCCTAAGACTTTATGAGTATCAAACTGTAAAATTCATAATTCAAAATATAAATTTCTATTATAGAAACTAATCCTGATAGTAAGTACTACTTGGAATTAAACAATTAATGATTATGTCAATCGTTTAATCAACTGGGATGTAATAAAGAGAGAGGTGGTAGTTGTGACCAGTTTTTAAATAACCTCTGTCTTTACTACAAACCCAATGACCAGTTCCCCTTATACATATGCTGAATACAATTACAGTACCAGAAATGCTGTTCAGAATTTTGTTTGTGATGTTAATCTGTTTAATTGAATATCTCTGTTCCCTTTGAAAATTAAAAATTTGCATGAAAGAGAAATTACCAGAAAGCATTCTGGTAGTAGTATTCAGTGGCCATAATAAGGGGAACTGACAATTGATAAAACCATTGACATAATCATTAATCGTTTAATGAGCAACATTTTATATTACAGTTCATGTAATCTTTTAATGCCTAAAACTTTGAATGAGTCTGATGTCTACTTAACTTATACCACTATCAAAAATAATTAAATTACTGCTTTTGTACATTTTTGGTCAAGTCAAGCTAAGTTGGTACTTATTTTATTAACTTTGCTTAACAGTTTAACAGGCAGGCCTCATCCATTTGATGAGTAAAATCGTCTGACATTCGCCAGTGCAAAATCCTAAACTATGGTCTTGCCCTTCAACTTGTTCCATACCCACAGGGGACTTTTATGATGTTACTCTGGCTAACGCCTGAAGATTTTACTCGCCAAAGGGAGAGATGTGGCAGTGAAGGAGTTAAAAACTATCTGCTTAATGGATTGATAGTTAAATTTTACTGTGTGTACTTGCTGCAACCTACCTAAAATTTTGTCGAGATGGGGTATTTATTCAAAGAATGATATAAAAGTGGAGTTCTGCGTACGCAGTTTTTGACGGCTGGTAGAAAACCCAAAAGTATTGGAAGACGGCCGTAACTTAGATCTAGAAAAACTGACGGTTCAAGCAAAGGCCATTCGTCAGAGTGAAACATGAAATGACGAGAAAACTAGGTGGTGCTTACATAGAGAAATATCGTGATTGAAAAATCAGTGACAAACTAATTAACGAGATGTAAATGATTGAAAGTCATTAATCAGTTTGTCATTGATTTTTCAATCCTATTGGTTATTTTTTTTGTTACATGATTTTTTCTCTCTATGAAAACATTACCTAGTTTTCTTGTCATTTTACGTTTCACTCCGATGAAGGGCCTTTGCTCGAAATGTCAAGTTTTCTAGATCTAAGTTCCAGCAGTTTCCCAATCCTTTTGACTTTTTATTTATTTCAAAGTCTCCGAGAAAACAGGGGACAGTCCTTTTTGTAGCCTTATTAACATGGAGAACTCAGAACAAAGTACTCTCAAGAGGAATTGGGAAGTTTTTAGCAATTAAATGGTATAATATTACTCATTACAAACATTCATTATATGAGAAGTATTAAGTGTATTCATGCGGTACGATCCTAAGATTTGTTTTGCATTAAATTTTCTCTTGTCTCTTCCAGATGTAAGAAAAATGAGCACGTCTCCTGATAGCACTCGAGAGGTAAGAAATGTGTGTTAAATCATCGGAGGAACGTTGAGCAACAATTAGTGACAAAAGCGTTGGGACATCTGTACAGTGAAATTTTCCTTTTTTCAACTCCCCTCCGCCAGTTCAAGGTTGGTCGCTATGCAGACATATGCAGACATTTGGGGTTAGTGGTACACCTTACGTCGCACTCAACATTAAACAGGGAGAGGGGAGGAGGAATAGCACTTATTTGCTCCCGGAAAGGTCATGCCTATTGAGAAAACATCGAAAATTGCGAAAACATCGAAAGTAGTGTATAGAAATCATCTTCTGTTTGTTCAGTTCATTTTCAGTATTTTATCGAATCCCGTGACTACGCGGAACGTGTGTGCCCTTCGTCTTACAGCTGTACCCAACAGGTGCCCCTCATTTGAAATTGTATGGAAGAAATTTGGAAAAGGCATTACTGAAATTGAAGGGTAAACACATCCCATTCAGGATACAGTATGACTAGCTATTAGCAGACTGTGAACAAGTTCCAACTTATTAAATTTCAATGCCGGAATGTTTCTTGTAGGACAACGCGTTTCTAACCGCCTTATCTTTGTACAGGTTGGTAGTTTTCTGGCACCGAAAGATAACGAATTGCCTGATATAAAGTGAGTGGGTTTTTCTTTAGCTGTATAATTTCTTTGTAGTTTAACGGTTTTACACCACTCCAGTCATGAGAAAGTGACAGATCACAAAACATGTTCGCGTGAAGTATTTTCTCAAGGAATTGGCCAGGTCCGATTACCGCTATTAAGTTTCCGGTAAAATCCTACGGAATATGTACATGATGGTGCTTGAATTTTTGCAAGCAGGAAAATCGTGGAATAAAGTATTTTTCAGTGTGCAAACAGTTATTTTATTGCAACAATTCCTAAGCTCCAAAGTCAGTTCTAATAATAAAAAAAAGCGTTAAAAACTTGACTATTAACCCATTTGTTGGTTTGATTTCAATTTCAGATAACTATTTTACAAATAAATAACATAGCATACATATCTTTCCTCTACTCCACATTTTTTCCTATATCCGGCATCAAAAACTTTCAACAGTCTGGGGGCGGTTGTAGAAAAAGGTGCATAACTTTAATCATGTAAACAAATTCCCAATGAAGCCAGGTGAATAATCAGATATTGTTCATGAGCGATAGTTTTGTGAGCTACGTTCAAAACTTTTCAAGCCAGAGTAGCGTAAAACCATGTCTGAACTTTAATCATGATTAGTGCTTAGTTTTAGCCAATCAGGATCAGAGGATAAGAATTTAACTAAGTTTTAATTACCCGACGGCTGACTTAATCGTGATTAAGAGTTTTATACAACCTAGGTGGCCTAGGTGTCCAGTCAGACGTAATAATAGAGGTGGGCAGAGGGCGCTGCAACCCATGGAGAAACCTTTGCCCCCCTTGTTGGTGAGAAAGTGACAGTTTTTGGGAGGGACGAAGTGGAAAAAGCTACGGCCTTCCAACAGTTCGCTTTTAATTCTTTTAATTCTTTTAACTCTTTCCTGTCCGAGGACTTTCACCTGGACGAGTAAAATCGTCTGGCGTTAGCCAGAGTTAAATACTATATGTATATTAAATACAGTCTCCATAGGTCACTGAGGACCTGTACGGACAGAAAGGAGTTAAACGATGAAATAAGTGTTGTCTGCTCATCTTTATAGTATATAACTTTTTAAAAAATATAAATAATAACTAGTGCATTTGGTGGTGGTAATTAAGTTGCTAATGTTTATGTTCTTGAACTTATTTTTATTTCTTCACGTCAATTGTCTTCGTTTTAGGCTTTGTCCGACGGGGGGACAACAGCAGCAACAGCAGTCTTACAACTACCAATCAACCAATGGCTCATTACCAGACCTTACTAACTTGCACATCCCCTCACCACTGTCCTCATCGGTCGACCCCGACGACCAGTACAAACAAAGCTTGTCCTCAGTGAACTCAAGCAACGTCTTCATTAGACAACCTCAACCTCGTAGGAACACAGCTGGCGCTAGCTGCAAGCGCCAAGTGTACCACCGTCATCCCCCGTCGACACTGGACCCACTTCAGGTCCCCTCGTCGCCGTTCATGTTTCAACAGTCTGTTGGTGGTTCCTCAGGCCCTACTTCGCCCACTTGCGGGAACGTTTACCCGCCAACACCTATGTCTCCCTTGGCAAATGGACCAGGCTACTTGCAGTATCAAGGCCCGATGTCTACCACTGGCCTACAACAACAACTTGAGCAGATGGCGACTATCGCTGAGAGCTTAAAACCGATGAATGCCTCCAACGGTCAAATGAGCCAAAGTTTGCCTCCTCAGTCGCCAAATACTTTCTTAAACATGTTGTCTCAGAACCCGGCAGCAATGGAAATGGCTCGAGAAAGGTTTCAAGATGTCATGTTTGGTCACATGGAAGGGAACGATGTGGACTCGCCACTGGGTAACAGTTTAGCCCAAGACATAGGGGACGCGATTGGGGGATACGACCTCGTTGGACAGCGTTACAATCCGGTGGATCTTCCACCCGGCATGTCGCTATCTCCATTGAATATTGAGGACATTGAAGTCTTAACTGGGGCGTCTGAACAGGTTGCTTCAGAAGTCGAAGAAGAGTTCAGAAGAGAACAAGGCCAGCAACAGGTTAGTGTGAATTCCAGTGCTGCTTAACTGGGCCAGTTTAAACTTTATTTCTTAAATTACTGCTGGGTTTTCGAAAGTATGGCAAATGAATGTTGGACAAGCACATAATCTTAGAAATACGGTTACTGCGCCTCAGGCAGGAATCAAAACCTCAACTTTGCCGCAGGCATGCATCAATACCCAAACAAACGGTGATGCATAAACGTACAGATATGTACCGAATGTGTCTCTGTTATCAAAGGTTATAGTGAATCAGAGATTAGTCCTTTGGATATGAACGATATTCGTCGTGGTCCTTGCTGTGTCAGCACTGCTGACGCAAGTGATGTGTTTGCTTTATATTGGACATCATACCTGCAAACGATCTAGAAACTAACGGGATGTTTACATGGAAGCGAGCCAGCCTTCCTGGTAGGGCTAGCCCTTGTAAGAGGGCTGGATTTCACCTCGCTTTTTCGTGATAATTTTCTGGCCCTTTGAAGAGGGCTGGCCCTAGAAAGTCAAATGCGCATGTGTACATTGATTTTTTCAGCCCTCTTGAGTGTGTTTACGTGGCAAATTTCCAGCCTTCCTAGGCGAGATCCCGGGTTGTCAATAGCGCGATATCGCCTAGGAGGGCTAGCCCTCTTATGTAAACACAAACAAATTTTTACAAGGAATTACGCTGAGAGGTGGGATCTTGACTTGGAGGGCCAGCCCTCTCTGGTCCTCCTTCATATAAACACCCCCTAAATCTGTTGAACCTGATTTACAGTGTATGTATTTACTTATTTTTGCAGCTCATGCGACCATAAGGTACAGCTTTTCTATGGGGCTATCCAGTAATAAAATTCTAGAGAAATACTGAAACAAAGAAGTTTAATGGGCGAAATAGAATAATCGGTTATGGATTCCAACTCGCCGCGCCTGCAGCACAAATTAACCGACGAGGCGTCATGACAATAATAATGGTGGCCTATAGAAAGCTTTGTTGGCTGTTCCGTCGTCCTCGATCAAAATCCGATCACGAGATCTGTTAGATCTCCGTTTTCCCGAGGCGGCTTGGCGCTCGCTCGTGCTGTTTGGCCATGGCATCAGTTCTTGTAAAATACATACACAGTAATTTTCCGAGATGTTCCGCAAAGTACAGAATGGAATACGATGGAATTTTTTTTAAAAGAATAGTATTCTGATACTTAGTATCTCGAAGCACCCCACAGAGTATGACAGTTTACCGCAAGGCATTAGAAAGTATGTCGAGTAGTGTGTGAAAGTTTGTCGTAGAATGAAGAAGCAACTCCCACCGTCACAATCGAAATTGATCTTTCCCAAGGTTGGACGGTAATTGACGGCTAATGATGATTATAGGCTTACGGTCGCAAAGTTATGAGTTTTGGGGGTTTTTCTTCTTTTTCCATCGAAGGCTTGGTGTGGAAGAAAGGAACACACAAAAACAATCTAAGATTGAAATATTTATTCCACACAAAATGAGATTTACCAATGAAAATAGTCGTAAAAAAGGTCGCTTGGAAATTCCGTAGCTAATCAGGCACGCGAAACGACTTTGCGTGAGGAAGTTGTTTCGTGCAATCAAGAACGCAAGCAAATTTTTCAGGCTGATTTGATTATTAGGTACATGTCTGAGTGTATGTATTCATCTATATGCATATATTTCTCGCCATATGTCTATGTTTATGTATATATTACTCATCTCTTTCATTTTTTTTTTCTCTTGCGTTCACTTTGAAGATGAGTCCAAGCAGCCAATCATGCTTGCCATACCCTGGGAAAGATCTACAGAAGACCGATAGTTTTTTTTTGTTTTTTTTTATACCACGAACCCTTCTCCCGTCCCGTTTCCGTTATCCATCACAATTGCAGCTAACGTAAAATTTGTTTCTATTTATTTTGTTAGAATTTGCAAACGTTCTCTGAAAATTTCGAACACTCTTGAAAATTTCGCATTTTCGATGAATTTCTATCTTCGTGGAATTTTAGAGTACCTCAAACTACCGTGAACTCATTCATACTTTCGTTGGATTTGAGGGCAATTTTTTTTCGTTCTGGTACAGGTTTAAGTTTTCAAAATGTTATTCGGGCAGAAACATGAAGAACAATTAAGCGTTATTTACTTTTCTATTGAGTGTACCGTGTATTTTCTTCGATTCATTGACAAAAACTTATAAAATAAATAACACAGTCATTACGCACAGTTTGGGTGTAAAACAAGGTTGTTTGTCCTCTAATTTATTACATATTTGAATTGCATCAAATTTAAAACGCGATACTAGAGCGAAAGTCACTTTGGACTTAAATATAATGAACAAAATAGCTACCATTAACAGGTGGACTACGTAAACTAGTGTGTTGTGTCAAACACGACTCTGAGGTCTTTACCGGGATTTTAAAGTCCGAGTGTGCTTTGAAAAGGCGAGCCTTTTTAATACATGAGGACTTTGGAATCTCGGTAAAGTCCGACGTTGAGTATTTCAGCTGACTGCTAAAATAGAGGAATTAGTATATTTCAGAACTACTGATAGTTTTGAAATATTTCAAAGTCCAAAGACCTTGAAACACCTCCAAACTACTAGTAGTTTGGAACTCCTTCCAGTTCCAAACCGTTGATTGAACATTCATTTCTTTTGCTTTTGGTCCTTAATTATTAAAGAGTTTGAGGAATAATTCTCCAATCCTAAAACAGGTCACTTTAATTTAAGAGACCTTTGGAAAGCAATCTTATCCCGATTTCTCGTTAAGAAACTGTAAACACCTGGTTCTTTTGTTTGTGACGCTTCGAGGATTTCTTCATTCAGCAATGATTTCACAAGATACCATTCGCGGACATACGTACATCGGGGCTCGAGAGTTGTGGATTGTCAGTTAACTTGTAAGACCTAAACATGAAGTTAATCTACTAAGATGTACCTCCTAATCAGTATAATATTGAAGTAATTCTCATGATTTTAATCGTCTACACTTTTAACTGCGAATAAGGCAGCTGTTGCGTCGCGGAAACAAGTTCGTTCTACCAAATATTTGGGCACAAGGCTTTTGAATTACTAAGTATTGAATGTTTTAATGCAATCACAGGAGGTTCGAAAAACAAAGAGCATATCGGCGATATTGGTGTGCCAAACAGAAGATGATCTAAATTCTTATGCCAAGGCACACCAAAATGGTCTACCTTAACCCTTTCCTTACCAAGGCCTTTCCCCTTTGACAAGTAAAGTCGACTGGCGTTAGGCGGAGTAAAATAGTAAAATTTGTGTTTGGTATGGAAAGGGTTAACCAAGTGAAATCCGGCCGTTCTTGTCGTTCGAGAATCTGCCTGGTTCAGGTGAGATCTCGCCACGAGTTCTGTTCACACCACACCAGGTTGCTGTCGTGCCGGAACGAAAACGATAACAGGACGTCCTTTGTTTATATAAAGGGCACTTGTTTCGGCACGGTTTTCGGGCCAGTGATGCTGTGTAGCACGATTCTGAAACTGTAACATCTTGCATGATACGGTTATAACTCAAGCCATTTGTTTGCATAAGGTACCAGAACTAGAGGACTTTGTAAGCCGATATCAAAGGCGTCAATGGTCCGCAGGGATTAGTGACCTTATTAATATCCCATATGTTCGGTTTCACGGTACTACCGTAATAGCCCTTTCCCGATCAAAGTCCTATCCTAACCCTAATCCCAATGCTAATTCTAATCCTAATATAATCTCTGACCCTACCCCAAACCTAAATTCTAACCATAGCCCTTGTATTCAGGGACAATATTGGGGGATCTCGGGTTTCTCCCCAGATTTTGGCCTGCTAAAGATAGGCAATGCCTTCATCCTCCAAGATTTATGGCCAAGGGGTAAAGTGTTTAATAATTCAAACCACATGTTTGATTTTCTTAAAGTTGGATTTTGGTTTTTCTACCTGTTAAACATAGTTTATATGAACTGAAGTATAACATTCATGTGACTTTATTACTTTTAATTTTATACTTTACACTTCGAGCTGTGGTTCAGCTTTCTACATGAAATTCAAAGCAAAGTCTTAGGAAATTTTTGCTGATCAACTGTGGAACGCCATGGACTCAAAAACTCTGAGCTCCAGACGGGACTCGAACCAGCAACCTTCTAGCGGGTTCGAATCCCGTCTACAGCTCAGCGTTTTCTGAGTCCATGGCGTTCCACAGATGATCAGCAAAAATTTCCGAAGACTTAAATAGTGTCAAACTGAAAATTCAAATTCATGGTAGGGTCTGTACGGTAACTGGGCCAACCTACTTTTCAGTTCACATCTCCTTCACTTCCAAAACAAACTAGCGCTCTTGACTTCAATATAGCCTTGAGCATTGCCTTAGCTTTTTGTTGTAATTTGAGTTTAGAATATGAGAAGTTAGGTCAAAATTTCTAAGTGCAACGCTATAGCGACAAAAGACAAAAATTATTCAAAGTAACTACTAACTTTTCGCTTCCTACGTACAGCATTTAAGAGAGATGACAGGTAGGGCCTGGGGATCCCATTCGGTCATTAACTTTTAAAGCATCCACTATCCGTGTTGCCAAAATTAAACATGACAGCTCTCCAAACAATGTTTCGATTGTTTTTTCTCTCACTCCTAGTCCAATGTTGAGCTTCTCCGAGAAAGATTATTTCGAAATTTAAACCTGTTAACGAAATCGTCATATCTACACAGCCACGTCGCAGTACTTCCTTTTGCCACCTTTCATCCTTTGATCTTCTCACCTTGTTTGATTTGCCAGCACTTAACTATCGTCATAAAGTAAAACAATGTAACCAAAAAGCTACACAAGTGACTTGAATAAATAGAGCGCTCGATACCATTACAGGTAGGGCGAAAATAACAGAGAGAGAAATGTTAAGCTGTCGCTCAACATTTGTCTCTATTTGTGTTATTATATACACATACATACATATATATAGGTTCTGTCAAATTCTATTATCACTTTCAAAGAAGTTTCGCATGGCGCACGAAATGTTAGTAAAGTTATTTTAAATATTTTTTACTGATATGTTGTCATGGTTTGGTATTTAAAAATTTGGAGCTGGGCTCTGAACGTCTGTAGCAATACTTTGAGTTTTATTTTTTATTCAGGGTACGCGAACGTTTCCATGTGAAGTAATGAAAATTGTCATGAAGTGTCAAATTTTTGATGGGCTCTATGTTGCACTAAAGGAATAAGATCCGAGATTTTTATTCTTGAACTTGCACAAGATGTAGTTACTCGGGTCGTACTTGTATCGCTTGTTCCCGATGAAATAACACTGCGATACAAAGAGATGTAGTTAGCTTTGCTTTTGCTGTCGTTTGTTGTTACAGTAAATCACTAATAACTGACTCATTTTATTGACAATTTATTATAGAGCGGTCTAATGTCACGTGATTTTGTAAACTCAGTTTCAGAACAATATTTTATATCTTGTGTACAGAAACTGAAACGACTGGCAAAGATACCCCTAACACCAAAGTTTTGAAGCAGTTGAGCGTTTCGTCACTAAAAGTAATAATATCGACAAGTTGCTTAACAATTACTGGGCCACCATATTGGAGTACCACTGTGGTACAACAGTATGGCGAGAAAAGACCCGAGTTTTCCATAAAACTGATTACTTCTTACTGCTACGAAATGATGAAGACATCACTTCTAAAGCTTAAATAAACCTGACGGGACGAGTTTGGTGAAATATTTAAATATACATAAATTTTCATGGCAATCGAAAAATACGCTGAGCTCAGCAGTGGTGCCATTCAGAACTCATAACTTGAGACGGATTGATTGTACCGACCGACGATTTTCAACCAAGGGTCGAAGGCGAATAACAGAGATCTGCAAATCACGTAAAAGAAAGAGCTGCATAAATTTTACAGTTTAAATTTAAGTGAAAATGCTCTTTTGGGACACCTGCATGAAATGTCAAAATTGAATAATGTAATTCGGAAATTTGATGACCAAATTTGGAATTACCTGTCTGCACCTTCCCAAGTCAGGGTGCGTTGGCTTCGTTTTTGATCCTCAAGTTGGTTTGGGCAGCCATATGTCGAAGTTACGGTAAATGCCAAGTCAAAGTGGTGACTAAGAGAAGTTATGGCACTTAACCAATGAACCGAACGATTGAAAAGTGCTGAATCTACTTGGAAATTCAGAGTTTTTCGCAATATATGTGTTCAAATTTTGTTTTTCTTCAGCTTGTGCGACGGTTGCCTAACGACCCATAACAAAACTCATGCAATGCAAAATTTTCGTTCCTGTACTTCCCTGTACTTTAATCCGATTTCCTTCAAACTTGCCATTTTACTAATATCATAATTTGCTTTCCGATTGATGTTTTATTTTGTATAACTGATGACAAATTGTCAGATCGCGTGCAGATGCCAACCTCAGCGTTGCGCCCGAACAATAGAACCAACGTTATTCCCATGGGAGATGCCTGAACCGAGCCTTCGCAATTCGCTCACTGAGGTGTTGAGAATCTATAGAGACCTTGAAGTGATTTCTTGTCGACCGGTCGACCCTGTTGTGTTCGGGATAACAGGTAATTTGACTTAAAGGCATGTCGAATTCATAACTGTTTTCATTAAGTATATCTTATCATTTAATATAGATCAAGAATACAGACTATGAATAGCTAGAAATGCAGGTAAGAAAATTTGCACATTCGCATGTTTCTTCACGAAATACTTTAGCATTTTCGTTACGTAAGTACGAACCAGTTGCTTCGCCTGACCCTTATTGTACAGTTCAACGAACTTTTAACACCAACATGTCTTCGAAAGTCTAGAAATTACAGTAATTTGTCGCAAACATTGTGACGGCTGAGGTGGCGACTAGCACTCCGACATTCAGTTAAAGCCTTGTCTCGAGAATCCGTTCTCCCCGAGACATGTTG
>JBAHVQ010000338.1:388508-440822 GCA_036872915.1 Nanipora kamurai | reverse complement strand
ATAAAATGGTAATTTGGGCTAAAAAACCTCCCTGGCTCCTCCAGAGCTGACTTTCCTCAATAATAATAATAATAATGATAATGATAATAATAATAATAATATAAGTTGGCTAACTTTGACTGACGTTCTCGTTTGTCCATAATCTTAATGTATTCAGAAATAGAATTTGTACACTGTCCGTCCTCACGGATAAGTGTTAAGTTGTCCCGAGCATCTCTCATGCACGAGGATACTGTTCCCGCCCGGCTCAATAGCTCGACTGGTCGAGCAGCGGTGCGGAAACCCAAGTTCAAATCCCGCTCGAGTCAACTTTTCGGATTCGCTTTCGCAGCGTAAATTAATGGGGAAATTTTCTCTTGGAGTCGCCACAAGTTGATGTAAAGTGGCTTCGATCAATTTAGTTAATCGTTTGTCTATGGCCTCCTCGATCGATGTAAGTTACCACAAGTTGATGTCAACACGAAGGACCATGCATTCTCTTTAGACTTAAGCTAAAAACTGTAAGAATATCCTCGGTCTACTCTGTTTAAAAATCGTTTGAGATTAAAAGTAGCTATAAAGTCCTACGCGTGTTATGGCCTGCTAATTAATATCACATTACTTCAGTATAGCTTTTTTACTTCCTAGACTTAAGTGCTCTTTGTTAGTAGCAATACGCGATTCGTAGTCTTAAGACAGCTGAAGTTGGCCGTTGCGATACCATTGGCCAATCGCTTTCGAAATTAAATTGACTGCTCCAGAAACTCCGAAAAGTACCTTGGTACCTTGCACGAGTTATGATTGGTTGAAAGTTTACAACGACCAATCATAGATCGCGTTGGTTACCTAGCACCCAGTCTTTTCCGAGTTTGTGGAGCGGTCATTCTGTCTTGTGTTTGTTTACCAGAGCCCGGTGAGAGACTGGAAAGTTTGACGACTGTGGCTCAGATCAATAATGAAGCACACGATGAAATTATTCTTGGAAATCAAGGAGCAATACTGAGATGGAATTGCATTCGAAGTCACACAGGTAACCGATGCGGAAATGTTTGCTTCTTTCTGATCTTCTCTGACTTGGACGAATTACGAGCGTGCAATCGACCGTTCGTTCTCCCGAGCAATAAACCTAGTTTACAGCGACCACGTTTACATTTCCGCCTGATCTATTTTTCACTTCACATTTAACAGCAATCGTAAAGCTCCAATCCTATAAAATTCCCCTCTGCAAAGAACATCACGTTTGAGTGTATTTCGATGTCAAAGATCTTCAAATCGTCCACATAAATCAAGAGTCATTGCTCGTTATGCATTCATGTGCACCTGTAGAATATTTTGCATTGTGTAAACTAACATTTTAAACGGGAAAAACTTCCTGATTTTCCTTCTTTATTTTCTTCTAGTCTCTCGAAAACGATGCTATGCCGAAGACATTGCGACAGCTGTTTGAAGCGTATCCGCTTTTATGGCCTGCGTTGCAGACTTTGTCAGTAAGCTGCATAAACGAATTGTAAATCATTTTCTATTGGAGATCGAGGGAACAGTTATTTGTCTGCGATCAAAACAAATATTACCTAAATATATGCAGTTGCCCACGGCGATGTGGCCTTACTAGTTTTCCTCCTTTTACCTCTTGTCTTTTAGCATGAAATTTCACAAAAGCTGTTCCAATCTACCTGGACAAGATTGTTTCCCTGCGGGCGAACGTGAGTACAGGATTCCTTGCCGAACAAGAGTTTTGATTAAATATTCATGTTCGCTTCAATAGCCTTGGATTTTGAAGCATAACTGACACGATCTCCTCGAAAACCTTTTTTAACGGAAAACCACATGTCGTTTTTTTTATTCATACAGGCAAATCAAAGCCGAAATTCTTTCGACGATCTTTTATTGACCGCCGTGCAAAGAACAGGACGAAACGAAGTGTCTGTTTAGCAATTGGGGAAAAAAGACTATACGATGCAGGGAAAGCAATTACGACGTCCGAATGGAAATTAGGGCCCCAACAGACATACGCAAACACCACAACGCGGTACCAATACTCTTTAAATCGGATCAGAAACGTTTGCTCAGCTACTGGACTACCGATTTATTCCGCCAACGGCGAGCATTACGGAGCATCTTCGGCTGATCTGGATGAATTAGACGACCTCGTAGAGGATAATTTTCATAATACATGGCACTTAGCTGCTCCAAATCGTTATCGTTATTTATCCAACTCCAGCCGTGGTTCAGCTCAGGCCTCAATCAATTCGTCGGGTTATGCATCCGTAAATCAATCATGCTCGTCATCTGCGGGAACTGGATCCCACCAAAGCCGAACGCCGACTCCAGACCAGTCTGAGACTACGAAGTACGAACACAGCACAGACAAATCTTGGTCTCTCTTGTGCGAAAACGATGATTCAGAAAGGGGAACCCAGGGAGTCTATGACAATGCTACGGAAGATGTTGTATCCTGTCAGAGCTGTGTGAATCGCAATACCACATCTTACATAGGAGGTAAGACTCTCTCTCTCTCTCTCCCTCTCTCTCTCTCTCTCTCTCTCTCTCTCTCCAGATATATGTGTATATCGTTATCTATATACATACAGATGTATATAGATGTAGATATATACAAATGCAGATTTTAACGTGTGATACGCTATCTTTTAGATTTAAGATGTATTGAGGGAATATCTTTGTCTCGGATTTTGACAAAGCAAACAACCATAATGATATTTGTCCACCAATGACCTTTTTCTATAAGCTTTTACAAATGCTTTGCTCGAGTGCTGTCGTTTTTAAGCTAAGATGGTGTCCAAGTAGGACATGTAAAATTCATGTTTTCACCTATACCACGATTACCACTCATTCCTGAATCATTTGAGCTTTACGCAACGTGGCTTCCTGCATAGCAGTAAATATATCATACATGGTGTAAAGAGTTGAAGTTACTGGTCATCGTTGCCGTGTTGCGTTAAAAGTACAAACAAATTTAGGAGAAGACTGGGCCTTATAACATTTGCACTAATCGACATCTCATGATGTACATCAACATAAACTGCATGATGTTCCAAATTCTATAGTCTCTGTAAATCGTTTTTCTGAGATAACGAGCTTGACGAACGTCCAGTAGTCGTCAGAGTAAACTGTATCTGTTTACACAGCCGGCAACCTTCCAAATGGCCAGTCGTTTCCACGAACTAATATACTTGGCAGTGCAATTTGGCTCGTAATACTTGATTAAGCTAAGTAAAGTGTCTTACATGTTAAGCCTGATTTCTACGTTGTAGAATTTTCTAAGCAAACGGCTATTTTTGTTGTTCTTCGTTGCCTGTCAGAAAAAAAACCTCGATTTAAATGCCATCTTAAGTGAGACTATTAAAATCATTTCAACATTCTTTCTTGTTTTTTGACTCATATCTTGAGTTTTACAAGATGATTATATTCGGTATATGTTTTGTTCTTTCGTGAGACTATTGCTGTTGAAGTAGGTGTACATCACTGGGTGTTGCACCAAGAAACTTATTGTTCTCGAAAGTGTACGGGTTGTAGAATCATTTGAGAGCTAGTTAACATTGCCTGAGTCCTTTACAAGCCGATCAACATTAGCGAAACAGTTCCACGCAAAGTTATAGGACCCACCGAAGATCTTGTAGATTTACGTCAGAATCTTCGCTCACGAGTTGCTGGAAAATCTTTGCGCAGCGTGAAAACCGTAAATAATCCCACAACTAATATAATTTCTTGAATGACAAGCTTCTTTCTATAAACCCCATAAATGTTCAACTACATGAGTCACAGGACTTCCACTTTAGCTTAAGATTTACACTTTAGTGAAGGCTTTATGCAACCGGGCCCAGGCCCCCAATGAGGCAAAACAGGAAAGCAGTGCGCGCGGAAAGTAGGCAAAAGATGCGGCTCTGCTCTGAACTTTCTAGCTAAAAGTGAGGCACTCAAACCGTCTTCAGAGAACTTACCTGAACCTTACTGTACTCGTAATTTGCTAATAATACTATTTGCGAATAATAACATTATAATAATAATATTAATAATAATTAATATTATTAATTATTTACAATAATTAATATTATTAATGATTAATATTAATAATACTATTATTCGCCCAACGGGTTCTCCAAAAGACGGCACGGGTTCTAAAGTATCTACCCAAGTGTTGTAAATTGATCTAAACTCGGTATGATTTTTATTATTATTATTATTATTATTGTTAAAGAAATACACATTAAGTAGCTTAAACAGCTAAATTACAATGTGTTTTACAGAAAAATGGAAAGGACGTTTTACAAGGATTAAATTTACAGTTACAAGTTTTCCTAAATTTATGTTACAACAATCTAATGGTAAAATTACACTTGTTATCCAAAAACACACTCTCTATAATTTACACTTATTATTTAAAAACACACTTTCTATAATTTAAAAATATTTACGTAAATAGTTAAAAGAGTTTAATGCTTTATTTGAATATAAACAGTATAGATAGCTGACTCGTTCCAAGCAGTCTATTTCTTAAGTCTTTAACACACTGGAGGCGTAACTCAACGGCGTAACCGTACCTCGTGACACGTGGAAAGTATGCGTCCAATGCCTGTTTACATGATCCCGGTTAGCCGGGACGGGATGGTAGCTGAGATAATTTTGATGTATTGAAATCAGTCAATTCGTGTAAAAGAAAAGCGAGGAAGTGTTGCAAGGAACTAGGATGTCGCTGATCAGACTCTTGAGTTGAAATTATATCCTTGTCGCTATTAAAACGACCTTTCGTTTAAGTCAATTTGAAGTATATGACTATATGCTGTAGAAATAAACTCCAGTTGGCATAATCAAATCCCGTGACTTATATCCATACATCAAAATGATCCCAGCTGCCATCCCGTCCCGGCTAACCGGGATCATGTAAACAGGCCCTAAGTAAACAGGGAGCTAATTTTCAGGCGTCACGGCTAACGGGCGTCGCGTTACGTTCCCAGTGTGTACAAGCTTTTGCTCTAGATTTCGTAAATCTAACGCGCCTGAAGCACACGAGTGGCACGCGCGAGTTAACGAGAATAATTTTACGACACCACGCGCCCGTGGTGTACACTGAACTGTATTATAAGGGGTATTTATTGTAACGAGTATGCGACCTCTGAGCGTGACAAGGGGTGTGCAAATGTCAGTCTCGGATCTTTGGCCGATACACAGGTATAAACTCCTTTTTACTGAACGTTTTTTTTTAATTTCGAACTCAGTATGTCACAAACCACTAACGAAACAACGACTTTCGTCGTTTTGATCATTACTACGACTAAAAATTAGGGTAAAATGGGGAAAGCCCGTACTTCAAGCAAGGAAGACTTTTCGTATATCCTTGCTTTGTTTGTATTTATAACCGTTTTGTAGTTTTTGCCTCCCCTTGTCCGTATGCCACCCTAGGCAACCGTCTAGTTTGGTAGTTCTTCCAGAGGGTCTGTTACCCCGTCATTAATACAAATAATGTGATAAATATATTCTACAATACATAATGTTTTAATGTTATTAGAAATACCATGGGACGACGAACGTTAGGCTGGGGCGGTTTGTGGAAACCAAGGGGACCCGAGAGATGTTTTTCCAAACCTCCTCGAGGCTTGAGAACATTCAGAGATTAAATTCCCTGTAAGAACGATGGAAATTGAGGTGATCATAGTATTAGTAAACATAATGATACATAAAAACAATCAAGAACTTTGTTAAAAGCTTTGTTTCAAAGCGTACGCGTCTTTTATATTTTCCAGTTATCTAAATACCTGATTAATAACGAGCGAGGTGGAAGAGGTAGAACATAAGCGGAGTAATTTTCTTTCTTGGATCTTTTGGTGCTTTTCTATTGTTTTTGAGTTTTATTTGTCAGAAACAAACTTCAAGTGGATTAAGTCTACACTGAACTGTATTGTACTTAATCCACTTGAAGTCTGTTTCTGACAAAGAAAACTCAAAAACATTAGAAAAACACCAAAAGATCCAAGAAAGAAAATTACTCCGCTTATGTTCTACCTCTTCCACCTCGCTCGTTATTAATCCGGGTGACGTTATATTTAATTATTCAAGCCGTGTTCTTTTATCTAAATACCTATATTGAACAGTTATTTCCCAGAATCTATTTTCAATCTCTTGGGAATAAAAGTATTTAAATTGTACGACCAAAAGCCTTTCCTTCATAATATTAACATAATATTAATACGGTAATTACTAAGTGTAGTATTAAGATATATATATAATGTGGTGATAATTCTCACAAAAGAGAGTAAACTAGCACGCTCCTAATTACAACAATATAGAGGTGACGTATTTCAACGAAACACATTCACCAGTCTGGTAGTTTTCTTTCTCCTGGAACCTTCCTTTCTGCCCACATTCATGTCTTCATAAATATTGCCTGCGTAAAATGACATTGCCACGCGACCATTAAAGCTTACCAGCTCCCTTACCAGCTCCCTTGAGTCGGAGAAAAAAAACGACAAAGGACAAAACGGGAGAACGGATCATCTACGGGAGCCAAACTCCGACATAATTTCGACATAAACATAAGCATGACTCCAAGCACAAGAGGAAGTATCGAATAAAACTCATGAATAGCGACACAAAGAAAGTTTGTTCGTTTTGACGTCAATGATACTTAATGCACATGTTTAAGTCTCACAGGAAAACCATGCATACTTGATTGTTATTCTCGTAATCACGTGCCCATGCCACACCAGAGAGCTAGCCTTCAACGGTTTAGAAATCAGTTTCACACTTGAAGATTTCTTTTTCCAGATTCCGAAATTGATTTTGCATTTGTCTGACACGGGTCTGGCCGTAAAACGTACAACCAGGGTCTATGTTGAGCTAATCGCATAATATAAGTAAGGTTTTTTAATCGTAAACAACCCTTTTATCTTAACATTGAACAAGTCAAACGGTGCACCTGCTTAATGGAATGGTTAAATGGACGAATTTCAGCTGTATAAAGCCCGAAGGACAACTGCGGAAACTTTGAACAGACGATTCGAGCAAGGTTCCTCGTTTCACTCAAAGGACCTTTGCTCGAAACTTAAGTTTTATATACTAGTTCAAAGTTTTGTGAGTTCCCTAACCCTTTCGGTTTCATATACGTCATTTAACAATGCCTACGTAGCTTTCTATTAGTATATCATTTTTCGAATTTCCGCTGGCTCGACCGAATCGAAATTTGCACGCGATGTAATTGCGAGATCGTTATTGAGTCCGGACTGACACCTTTGCCTCGCTGATTAGCTTAAGATATCAGCAACGGCGAAAATCTCAACGTAATAACCGACCCTGCAGGGGCCGATTATTAGTGGCCAAGCTAAAATGTCAATCATGCTGAGAATGACTTGTTCCTCAGGTGTGTTCGAATATAAACTGATTGCAAAACATCCTTGGAAACAACTCAGTATGTTTGCTATGCGTTAAGTGTAGAGGGTGGGTCTAGGATCGACGCATTGCGTCGATACTCTGAAGAATTAATGAAAACTGACGAAGTTATGATCTTGGGCATCGCAAATGCATGACTTTAGATGATAACCACTTTATTCAGCTTCGTCTCTGCTGATTTCATAAGCCGGGGAGCACCGTGAACACCGGGCTGTTTGATGTCGCGGATACTTCCTTAATTCCGTCGGTGTTGGTTAGCGATAACTTTGATGTGGTTGTGGGCCAACAGCCACACTGTTTCCACAGCCAAACTAAACCAATATGGTTTTCCAATTTCATATCACTCAAATTTAGTGTACCGCCATAGTTACGTGACTATATCGTGATGAAAATGGGTTACAAAAAGGTAATAGGTTTATAGGTAATAGGAAAATAGGTTTCCCTCAGGCCTCAGTCATAACGCAGTAATGGCTGACAGCTTGAAGCTTGTCAGCTCCGTCAAAATATATTTTTATTGATATTCTACTTTTCAAATATAATTTAAGTTGAATCAGAGGTTTTCTGTCCAGATAAACCTGTCCTGATAAAATTTAACGGTATTAGGCCATTCAAGGTGATGTTCCCGTGCCACACAGGACGATTGAAATATTTTAGTAATCATACCTTGGAAAATCACCTTCAGTCTTGCAATAAATTAAAATTTACGACGAAAAATATTAGCCCATTTACTTTTGTCGACATTTATAACAAGGAAAAAACCACCTAGAGATTTTTTGATACTGTGGTTAATTTTTTTTGTTTCTATTTTTTAATGCTCGTACTTTTGAAGATAAAAAGTTGTTGTTTTATTTCAAATCCATGAGAGGTTTTTGTAGCTAGGTTTTGTAGCTAGGTCTCTGCTGCCTTTTAGGAGTTTAAAATAATAAACCGAGCTTTCGCGAACTTAAACGTTCATCGTTGGAGTAAAAAAGTTAAACATTTCGATGAAAGTTAAGTTAGACGGCTCGGTTAATTATACTTTTTAAACTTCTAACAAATAACAACGACAGAAATTACGCAAATTATTGTAAGTTTTATTTATTTCCAGAAATACACGTGACAGCTTTCGCTAACGTTTATAAAACAAATCGTCTTTACGCTGTTCTCGTGCAGTTTAACGACTCTGTTGCTGGAGAACAGACCTCAAAAACGTCAGCTGATCTTTGCGTATTGTCGGCATTGAACGTTTCGAATATGGTTTAAAATTTAATGGTTGAGGTATAATTTAGCTTTGTAAAATTGATGTGATACATGTCATAACTGATAGCCGATCTGCCGATTGCAATCTTTTGTTATAGAGCTTCTGATAGAGACAATCTTTTCAGTCGAGGGAAGATATTAGTGGCAGTTATTACTTAGAAAAATAAACCGTGGCATATGTATAACCTGGGGCTAAAGTAAAAGCACAAAAATTCGCATTAATTGTCAATGAAAAAGTTGTAAGCAACCTTTAAAAGCTGAAGTGGTAAACCCATTACAGTTGTCGAGTAAATGTTTTGCATATGTAAGGCTGCATTAATCGAGCGCCAAGTTTAGTTCTGAAAAACCTCAGAAAGCGTTTTACTAATCTTCTTGTTCTGTATATACATCTGATTGTCTGAGTTGGTATACGCAAAGTGTTTCCAGGCGACATAAAAACAAACCTTAAATTTTGGGAAGTTCCCAGACCCATTTTGGTTTTATATATGTTTCCAGATGATTCTTGCAGCTAATTCTGGATTTTCAGTCAATTTTTTCCCACGTCTGGAGAGTTGAAAGCTAATGAAATTGTGGCTGACCAGTCTGTTTGTTTGCGATTTATGCGTATAACGTCGAATCAAATCTCTGGATAGATCGCCGTAACGTCTGCCAGCAACGATATGAATCTTTGGTTGTTGCTGACAATTTGGCCGATGTTTTAAAGTAGTTTTGAACCGGTCCTCTGCTGTTTTGTCCGAATTGCGTTAAAGTGTAGGTTTATGTTTATTTGAATATAGCTAAGTGAAACGCATTTATTATGGTGAATGGCAGTGTTGGATACTTCTAATAAGAACTGTAGAAATCTAGGAGGGTCAGAACTACCTTACAGCTTTATTCCAAATCTGTCTTAGTTGTGACTCTGCTAGGTTTCAAGAGTGTTTATTAGAAGTATCCAACATTGCCATTCACCATGGAAAATACGTTTCACTTAGCTATATTCAAAGTTGTCACCACAACAAAATCTTTATTTTATCAGTTCTGACTCTGTTAGGTTTCAACAGTTCGTATTAGAACTATCCAACATTGCCATTCGCCATGCGTTTCACTTAGCTATATTCAAATTTGTCACCACGATAAAATCTTTATTTTACTGTTATATTTATCGAAACAAATGTAACAAATATCGAGAACCGTTGATTTAAGCCTTTATCCGACATAAAAAACCAAATTTGAATTATTCCGCAAGGGGACACACCTACATATTTTGCTGTTATACAATTTATTGTTTGCCGGAAACTAAAATGAGCGCGGTCATCTCGAATGTATTTTATTTCTATCTTATTGTTTTGTTTTAATAGCTTATCTATAAACTTAAAAAAATTTAAAAAAAGCAGAGTAACTCAAAGAGAATGAGCAAGGCAAATTTAAGCGGACCCAGTGTTACACTTCAATTGTGTACATGTCGAAACTTCGGAGTGGTTTTGAATAGAAGCAGAAAGCAAGTGCGCAAGAATGGGAAGCAGGCTGGAAGATAGAAACACAACCAGATGTATAGACAATACATCCAGACACATATACCGATACATAGAAAGACAGACTGATTCACAGACACTCAGACATGCAGACACGTAGTGAAACACACAGATATACGAAGATAGACTGACAGACACCTACAAAGACATACAAACCATGTGTGATTAAGGTATTTAATACGTTGGTTACACGCTTACTACATATCCTCCTTCTCCATATATTCGAAGCTTCCAAAAAAAACGCCAAAACGATCCAGTCAACGACAATAAATCCAGCTAAATGTTAAACACAAATCTTGTGCATGTGGGAGCTGTCGTCGGTCATCATAGATGATTGCGAGTTTGATTCCCGTTCGGAGCTCAGAAAGCGTTTTTCTGACAGCAATGAATCCATCAGGTACAAACACTTACACCTTGTTTGTTCGTTTTTCATAGAAAATTCGGTATTCTTTCTGGAAAGCGACGAAGAGTCATCTGGTGAATGGAATGACCGAGACAACTGCGAAGGGTAAGTTTATATACAACCAGGTGTGCAGAACGATGAAGAATTTGCCGCACCTTCCTGCGCGTGGTTTTCGCGACATTTTTCTGACAGGAATACTACTCCTATCAACAATCCCGCGAGAACCACTCCATTCGTGCAGGAAAATGCGGTAAAACCTTACTTTTTCCGGAATTAGTGATACGTGTATTGATTTTTGTCTCTGTGTCCGTGTTTTGTGTGACTGTTTTTATCTGCATGCTTCTTCTTGAATTTTTCCATTCGGAGGAGTGATAATTTTAACTTTTGTAGGAGCGTTGTGTTGGTGTGTGATTGATCTCTCTAATTCTTCGTCTAATTGTTCCCAACGTTCCAAACTTTCTCTTATTGTTTGATTGCTAACAGTTGTCATTGAAAAAATTCGAAAAAAGCAAGTAGACTTTACTTATAAGCGTGCATGTTTGTGCGTAGTTTATCTGTCTGGGTTGGGTGGCTTGCATGAATTGTATTGTACCGTATGTACACTCACTTTGTGTTGTCCATTTTAGACTTCAGCCAAGGCAAGGATTGGGGGTAAGTAAACTTACAGCAAACAACAACGTGACCTACTTGAAATCTAATTCGTAGCTTACCTTTTTATCAGAGAGTCCTGAAAGAACTGGAAATTAGTTACTCCGATTTAGAAATTGATGAGAAAGTGGGCATCGGGCCAAACGGACCCGTTTACAGGTAATTAATGAACGTTGCTTTGACAAAAAACTTTAGAATTTATGTTGAGATGAACAGGGGAAGGAGAGAGGGAGGGAGAGCGGGGGAGGGAGAGGGGAAAGCGAGGGAGATAGGTGTAAGGTAGAAGGTAAAAATGTAGCTTTATTGGCATGACCTAGATTTACAACGTATTGCTAAAGCAGAATGTTTCTATTAATTATACAAAGTCTCGCCATAACAATACCTTAAACGATAAGGTATCACTGCAGCAAGCAGTTTATAAGGTTAACAAGGTTGCAAAAGGTTTATACAAGTTACACATGTTTATAAGAGAGAGAGAAAAGGCTGAAGGGAGAGGGCGAGAGAGTGGGTGAGCGAGTGAGTGAGTGAGATGGGAGGAGGAAGAAGATAGGAGGGGAGAGGAAGGAGAGAGAAATAAAGGGAGAGGACGTGAGTGAGAGTTGGAGAGGGGGAGAGGGGAGAGAAAGAGAAAGTGTTAGGAAGAAAGTAAAAGAGAGAGAGAGAGGCAGAGAGACAGAAAGAAAGAGAGAAACCAAGAGAGTGCTTATTGGACTAATTACGAGAAGCTCGCTGATAAAGTATGTTTCAACTGTTGTTCAGGGGTCGTTGGCATGGCGACATAATGATCCACGTTCGAAAAACATCCAAACAAAAAGAGGTTGAGGAGTTTCGTAATGAGGCAAGTCGTCGTTAATTTTCGTTCCATTGACTATATTAGGATCATGATGTCAAAGATTTTCCGCCTTTACAACAAAGAGAAAAGAGGAAGACTTTTTCTGTTGACTTTTTTTTTTACTTTTTTTACTTCAAGTTGTGTGAAGTAATCGTCGTCTATTTTTGCTATTTTGTCTAAACCAGGTTGCCCTCCTAAGCATGATTCGACATGAGAACGTTATGCTGTTTATGGGTGCCTGCCTTAAACCACCAAATCTTGCCGTCGTAACAAGGTAAGTACAGCGTATCGTGGTCACAAAATATTTAATCAACCGGAAGTTCAATTAAACGATTTTCTTGTCCTCGGCCGCTATCTTCCTGGCAAGCGTCCCCATCAAATGATTTTTGCTACGGGAGACTTGACCCCTCACAAAGCTTTTTGAATCATTGCCTCAACTCCATAGATAACGATTTGCGATTATTTTTCCGAAAAAAGAAAATGCCATTTAAGCTATATGTTAAACAATTTTCGAGGACGCTTGCCAGGAAGATGCGGCGGCGGAAGTTCTGAGAACGCAAGATCAAAGGTACCGGCACTGAGATGGACGTCTGGTTGAGTCTTTATTCTGTGTTAATTTGATAGACTGTTTATGTTAGCAGATTTTGAAGGAGCTGTTTTTTAATTATTAATTATTCCTCTTCGCCTTGTAGTTTACGAAAGTGTTCTTCCCTTCATTATCATCTTCATTGCCAAGAATATCGTCTGACATTGGCAAACCGGTTGAACATCATGCTACAAGTTGCACAGGTCAGCAGTGAGAACATAAAACAACACGTTCGTGGAAGTTGGTGGTCCAAGTTAGTGTAATCATGAGAAAGACTGCTGATGGAAGTGATTGACGTTTCGACGGCCTTAGCGACGGTTATCTTCAGTATCAAGTGAAGAGTACATGTCTTTTTCGCCTATATTTGTATCCGGTTTGTGCGTCATGTACCAGGGATTTGTATCCTTTATCGTGCGTCACGCACGAACCAGATAGAAATATAGGCGAATCTAATATTTGCTCGTCACTTGACGCTGAAGATGACCGCTGCTAAGGCCGTCGAAACGTCTGTCACTGCCACCCACAATCTTTCTCAAGACTACACTAACCTGCACGATCAAACGTCCACAAACATGTAACGATTCTCCCCAAAACGAAACGAAACAATTGTTTTAACGAGACGATTTGCAGTGATCACAATGCTCCTTTACTTTAGGGCATGAGCTATCTTCACGCTAAATGCATCACAGTTCCTTGTCTGCGTACCATGAATATTTATTTGGAGTCTAAAGTCAAGCTTTGCATTAACGAGTATACCCACTTGCATCATCAAGTGAAAAGGTGAATATACAGTACATAAAGCCATATGAGATTAACTCCTTGCCGGTCAAAGGGCACATGATAGTCCATGGTAGTCGATGATAGTTGAAAACCTGCGTTTGACCACCAGCTGTCATCCACTATCATGCACCATCATTCATTTTGAGCAAGTTCGAATATTCCATGATAGTTAATGATAGTTTTTCCGTTTGACCAAACACTGATGATAGTTGATGATAGCGGGGAAAATTGGTTCTTAAACTATCATCGACCATCATGCACCGTTTGACCAAGGGTTAACATGTACTTCGAATTACAAGTAAAATTGTTGGAGAAGGACTTTAAAAGTTATGCTTTAGTTCACCAAAGAAGGTACTTTCAAAAGACAGTTCCAGAAGGTTTTTGGGAGCAAAAGAACTCTAGCTGGTTTTATCCAGTCTTCGTTGGTTCTTCCTGATCAATTGCGTCAGAATCAGCATGATGTCAAAAAAAATTCCGAAAAATAAATCTTATTTTAGACGTTGTTCTCCCTGTTCAATCAGGTATGCGTATGCCTCAACCAGATTCCTCGTCATTTTTACAGAGATGGCTATAGCAGTGTTCCTCAAGGTCACTTGACTTATTTAGCACCGGAGGTAATATCAAAAGTCAACGTTAATCTATCAACTGGAAAGATTGTAGACACCACTGTGAGAAATCGAAAAATGGATGTTTATGCCTTTGGGTGAGTTTATGCGTGCTTGTTAGAAATCAGCTATTGCTTGTGAGGTATCTCTTGTGAAACGTGGCGCATTGCATTAGTATATGATGTTTGTCTGAGCTGATTGACTTGCATGCGATGGGGATTGGAGTGTTCGTCTTAATGTATGAATAAAGTATGTATATACAGTATGTGCATTAACGTGCGCGTGACTTTACATGTAGACAGTTGTTAACATACACATATAACTCACACAGTTATATACATTGAGGTACTATTTACAAAATGAGTGACCATTCTATATCGGGGTATACAGTCGCTAGGCGAAGGCGAGTGACTGTGTCCCGATACAGAACGGACACGAATTTTGTAAACTACTTCTAAAACGTCCCATATTACTACATTTGACATTAATATTGAGTAGAAAGAAAAGTTAAAACAAGTTATATATTACCGTAAAATTTCAATTTGAGTGTGGGAAAGCCGATGCAAAACTTGTTGATACAGACATTAGTTTGTGTAAATGTGATACAGAACTGATGTTTATTTAATCAGTTTTGTATCGAGGTTCACAGACATTGATTAAACCTTAACTTGTTTTGAATTTTCCTCGTAAATTGTTGATGAGTTTTAGAATTATATTAATAATTATTCATGAATTAACGAGCTCAGGTTGGACGAGCATCTTATGTCAAGATCGTCATATATAATTTCCCATTGTCAATTCGCTTCCTTTTTTTTGTTTAATTGCACCTCAGAACCGTTATGTACGAAATTGTTACCGATAAATGGCCTTTCGCCCTGCACTTCCCGGAAACAGTCATCTGGATGATTGGTAAAGGTATCCGCCAGTCCCTTGCGAAAGTAAAAGAACCCGAAGCTGTCAAGGTATGCGACCATTTCGTTCGTATGTCTTGTAGATTCCTTTACTCATAATACAATCATACAAACAATGATGTCCTTCCCTATTGCATTGGTGGCTAGATGCTTTGTTCGCATTGGTTGATATTTCAAGACAAAACATAACCCGAAAATGAACATCTTGTAAATAACCCAAGATATGAGCTTAAGAACAAGACAAAAGTATAGTGATAATATTTTGCAATAAAGTCGAAATATTATCCCTGTACTTTTGTGTTGTTCTTAAGCTCATATCTTGGGTTATTTACAAGATGTTTATTTTCGGGTTATGTTTTGTCTTATATTTTTTTCAAATTGTCGACTGGCAATGGATTTTGATATTTTAAGTTGGGCGCTAATTCGTTAAAAAAGTTGGACAGTTGGGATGCACTTCTCTTGCCTCCCGCCAAACTGCAGTGAGTTGAATAAAGACATGTGACGTAGCATTTTCGTGTTTTAATTTTATTAATAGAGATATCGTAAAGAATTCAACTTTCTTACACCATTAGCTAAGTTTTTCTCCCTAGCCCTAAAAAAAGTCCGAGTGCCCCCTTGTTATAAATATTGGGAAGCTATATCCCAATAAGTTTCGTAATTCAAGACACGGAGCTTGGCGTTATTGTAGGCAACACGCGAACGTTCATTAGGCTCGTGTGCTCAGAAAAACGATTTCTGAACTCCAGACGCGGGAAATCGAACACGCAACCGTCGGAAACTAAGATATCGCTCCCTGCAATAACACCAAGCTCCCATATGCACTCAACCGTGTATAACATTCGGGTCTTTCACATTAGTATCGTATCGTGGCTTTCACACAGACAAGACATATGACGAACTTATACCTTACCTCACCATCTTAGACCAGGTACCGCAATGGTTAGAGCGTTTAACCGATCATGAGTAGGTTTCGGGTTTGATTCTCGTCTGGGGCTCGGAAATCGTGTTTCTGTGGACAGGAGGTTGACGAACTTTCACGTGTCGTCTGGAAACTCCCTATTTTACCGCTATCTCCCCGCTTTATTACAGAAATCAAGTTTTGTGAAACGAACTATCAGTGAAGCGTACTAAGTGTTTGAAGTTTAAGTCATTGTGTTATCAACGGTGTTTGTTCATTTCAGGAGTTAATCAAAAATTGCTGGTCGCTTGATCCCTGTCAACGTCCATCATTTGTCGACATTATTCAAATTTTAAAACAAACGAACGTAAGTAAATTCTGAAAACCTGTGTTTTATAACCTAATTTCGCGAAACCACTATTTTCATGTAACACTTTACGCCAGACCACACCAAAGCGCACCGCATCGTATTACACCTCACCTCACCGCACTACACCACACCACAGTTCACCCGCCCACTTCACTGCTCTCTGCCATACATCACAACACATGTCATCTCTTCACCCCACTCTAAATCACACTTCTACCGGACCAGGCTAGATCAGACCAAACCTCTCCACATCACATCATCACCTACAGATTTCATTTGCATTTCATTACTATACACTACGTTACGTTAGGTATATAATATCACAATAAATACGAGACCGTGGAGTGCTGTGTTTCGTAGGCTATAGCTATGATAATCAACGTAGTATAGTCTATACTGTATTGTCTTACAGTATTCTATTGAATTGTGTTGTTAGTAGTGCTTTGTTACATCATCTGTTCGTGTTATTTTTGTTTCCAGTTATCGACAAACCACATTGCACGTCGACATAGTATTTCTGAGCCAGAGAAAATTCATTGTATCGGGAAAACGTCGGATTTGTGCCACATAACGAGAATTTAAATAAGAAATTTTGAATGACGACGATTTGCGTCTCGTGGGAGTTCCGTCGTCTTCTCTCTCTCTCCTAGCTAACCTTGGCAAGTTCACAGTCGTTTTCGAACAAAGTTCACAAGTATGTTAAGTGATGTTTAGACCAACTAAACTGACAAATGACATCCCAAATCACTGGTTAAGTCATCACCAACTGTCCAAGGAAGGTGATCATAAGCCTATTTTTCCTAAGGTCGTCATACAATTCGCGGCCGCAGACAATCATTGCATCAAGTGTCATCTCACCCGCAAATGATGTCATTCATATGCTCTCGGCGCGTAAATGTTGTAATGCAGTTGTTAACCGTTAGAGAACAGAACAGTGAGGGTGTTTAATTACAATTATAGTGAAGAACAAAAAGAATTACTTGGGTATAAGTCTTCATATATGTGAAAACGTCTTCTTGAAAAAAAAAAACAAAAAAAAAACGAAGCAAACGTTAAACAAAAAAGAAATTTCTGTAAACGAGTGAAACTCGTTGGGTTCTGTACTAACGAAAAACATTGTCACTTTGATCGATTTTGTAAATAATGATTTTTAGAGAGGTTTTTCTAGACGTAGATTGGTCCAGTGTCGAAAAAACATTTGTAAAACAATTGATTGCAATGTAAAATACATTTGTGGGCTAAACTTACGTAAAATTTAAATCACGGTGATTCAGAGATGCGCAACCTATCAGAAAATAATATATATTGCTATTTGAGCAACATCACATCGAGATTTGTGGGGTGAAGCTATATTTGTGTTCCCATTTGTTTTGTTAAACAAAAATACTAGGGTTTGGAAAATTGATTGAATTAAAAATACTTTGTTTAATATGGTTGTGAGGCTACTTCTTACTTAACTCTTTACTGTCCGAGGACTTTCCCTTAGACGAGTAAAATCGTCTGGCGTTAGCCAGAGTTAAATACTAAAGTCTCCATCGGTTGCTGAGGACCTATACGAATAGCCGGGAAGGAGTTAATGCTAACAGAGTCAATCCGAAAGAACACGATTTTATAAGACAAAACATAACCCGAAAATAAAATTCTTGCAAATAACTCAAGATATTAGCTTAAGAACAAGACAAAAGTATAGTGATAATATTTCGATATTATTGCAAAGCCCTCGTCAGATCAAAGGTTACTGTCTTGGTCGAAACGTCACGGCCCCTCTGTCACGCGACGCGAGTCAAGATCATCAAAAATCCTTTGACTCTTAATTACCATTAATACCACCATCGGCTTATTAGATTAGGTTAAATATATAACCCATATAGTGTTATTTCTTGCTAAAATACGTCAATATTATATTGGTTTGCTCACTTACACATTGCGAATAAAGTGGAGTGATGTAGTGATGTAAGGTCATGCAATAGCCCGAGGCTGGCCCTTGATGAGCCCTGGTTCGAGTTCAAGAATTCAAACATGGCGGCCCAATGCTGTCGAATACCTTACATTAAGTGGAGGACTTCTTGTTGGTTTTTCTCCACTGTCCAGCATCCTCCAAAGCTTGCTGTTGAACATTTAAATGTTTCCCGCTTCTACGCGAGACCGAAGTCATGGAACACGAACAATGTGGTTAAAAACTCGACGTTCGCCAGCCATGGTGCTAATCGTAATTGGTCAGTATGATCTCAATTATTCGACTTTTGAGTTGCTCTGTTGTACCTCTGTGGTCTTTCGGGATACACAGCGTAAACAGAATTACAATTACTTCTAGGTTGAGTCTGGTGTGGACTATTGTATTAAAATCACGAAGTTAGCGTGCAGTTTATGTGCTGACTCCATAAACGTTCGTACCTTGATTGTTTGTAAAACATTGTGACACGTGTTGGATTTGAAATGTATAGAACAACATCTTTAATCTCGGAAAAAAATATCAGAGTCCATTTCTGCTGCATTTTTTCCATACAAAGGAAAATTGGGCATAATATTTTGCTCTTCCAATTTTTGTTGGTAGTTAAAAACAGGGGCATGGTGGGTACTTATCTCACTGGTTCCGTCGCTAGTGGGGTTGTGGGTTCGACCGAACCTCCGTTTTTATGCTGACATATGTTTTTATCCATGGGATATTCACCTCCGCCCATAAAGCACATATGTCACACAAAAAATCTCACCTCAAAATTCAGGAAATGCTAGAGATTAGATTATTTTTTAATTTTTCCATGGCAACATACCCCCAACCTGTTTGGCTTCCTGACTGCACCTTGGTGGATGTCTTGTTTGTTGCATCCTCGGTATAAAGGTTTCATTAAGGTTTTTCTGTTTACCAAAAAGCCAGTGAATAATACAAGTTAAAATTCTACTTGATTTGACATTTTTTCAGTTGCAATGTTGTAATTTAATGTTATTAAATCAGTTATTATGATTTGTTACTTTCCCTAGTAGTTCACTGGTTAATCAATAGTTTAACTGCAGGACATTGTCTCGTTGGTATCACTCATAAATATCCCAAAAAAATATCTTGACATGTTTTCATTTCTCTGCACATGTAGTGCACAAGGCACAAATGTTCTTCCAAGAACATTCTTCAAGAGTTTCCGGAGAAATAATGCAAAAAATGATTCAAGGTACATTACTTACAGTAAAGTAAATGTAGAAAGTGGCTTAACATCAAAAGGTGTCTAAGTTTGAGTCAACTGCTCAGTGGTTAAAGTCAAGCATCATGGTATTAACTATGATTGACAAAAATGCAATCAGTATTATGTACTAGGCCTTCTGAAGTAAAGGTGTAATGCATACATACACAAAGATGGAGCTCTTGCCAGTCAAAAAGGCGAACTCGTTGGTATTTACTTCTTAAAATGTTAGTGAGGTTTTGATATTGTACTATATTAAAAAGGATTTAGAGATTTTTGTTGCTCTTTATTTGAAATGATTAACACTTTCACCCACAAAGAATACCCTTATTAATTTTATAGGTACTGGTGCAGTGTATATATATATTTTGGTGCCTGTTGGTTTTGGGGAGATATCTCTGAGATAGTTGCCTTATTTTCAAACTGAGTAAAAGGTTTCAATAGAAGTTAAATTGTCTTGTAACCATCTATGAGCAGCAATTGGCAATTATACTGGTAGTCATAGATTTGGTGCAGATCACACTTAAAAGCCATCACCATGGAAAGACTACTAGACTAGTACCCAGTCCACCAATCTGGATATGTATATAGTACTATGTAATGATACTGCACATGTTGAAAGTATTATTTGTCCTTAGTGCTTCAAGTGTTGGTTCATCTGGTGATGGAGGGGACAATGGGGATAGTGATGGACCAGATGGTGATGACCCACCTGAAGTTATTATTGAGGACAAGACTGGAACCATGGGTGAAGAAGTTGTTCATGGGGCATTGGCTCCAGTTATGGTACCAGAAGTATTCCCCAGGGTTCCACTACTTTGTGTTCACCGAAATCCAGTTTTTCCAAGATTTGTCAAGATGTTGGAAGTGAGTCCTTCATGTTTTTAATGAAAAGTTGGTAACTGGATTATTAAATTTAATGTACCATAACTTTTGCTAATTTGCAACACCATTGATCTTGAGGTCCATCTACAGAGTATGGTTGTCACACACAATTCTTGACCTGATGTATGTGATTTTATTAAGAGAACACTTGCTGCTTATGGTTCATTCACAAATGCCACGGTACATACTTTAAAACTTCTTGAGTGAACAGTTGTAAGAAACGGTACTGTTCAAATGTTATCTGCATTAGCAACAAACTCCAACATGCCAGAAAATTTGCATTTAACATTCAAAACTCTCTTCAAATTCAAAACAGTAGGTCTGTTTAAACTTGCAAGATACCTTAATTTCTTTGATGTAAATTATTCTCCAATTTTCCTAACTCAAATATCAAAGTATTTATGAATTTAACTTGGTACCTGCTACATGTACTAAGAAGATTTATTACTACAGCAGCAAGCATTTAACATATCCAAAATTTGTGGTGGCATCGACCACTGACTGATAACAACACCTTTAAGGTTACAATTCAGTAATGTAACAAGGATTAACTAAGATCAATATTTATGTTGGATACAAACTTTGATGTCTGTATGTTTAGGTTAGTGACAGGGGTATAATGGATTTGGTCAGGAGGAAATGCAAAATGAACCAGCCATATGCAGGAACATTTTTGAAAAAAGACGACAGGTATTTGTCAACGATCTTTCCATTTTCTGGCTTGTTTTTCTTTATTTAAACTGTTCCCCCCATGTATGTCACAATTTTAATCTTAAATACACAGTGTACAGCTTTTTTTGTAAAAGTATAGGTATATATTTTTTGTAAAAGTACAAGATCACTTTTTCATATCTTGCAGTGATGAGGTTGAAGTTGTAAAAAGCCTTGATGAGATTTATAAAGTTGGTACTTTTGTTCAGATAACAGAGCTTCATGATACTGGTGATAGGATAAGAATGATCATACTGGGTCATAGAAGGTAAAGATGGTTTTATTATGGGTGTCAGATAGTTATTCAAATATTTCATGGTTGAACTAGCCAGGATCAAGTCAGGAGGACAAACACAATGCCTCCTGTTGACCTAATATCCCTCACCCTCCCTATTCCTTTCACCCCCACTTTCCTGTCTCCCTCCACCTGCCTGTCTCTTCCTTTGCCCCTTCATGTTATCCTGTCACTTCCCCTCTCCCATCATGTGTCACTATCCCTTTCCTCTTGTTTTCCTCTCCTTCTCCTCCCTCCCCTCCTCCCTCCCCTCCTTCCCCTCCTTCCACTCCCCTCCTCCTTCCCCTCCTTCCACTCCCCTCCTCCCTCCCCTCCTCCCTCCCCTCCTTCCTCCCCTCCTCCCTCCCCTCCTCCCTCCGAACTAATAGGAGAAATAAAAGAAATAATATTCCGATTCCTAAGGTGTTTGTAACAACCCCTGCATGCTCAAGGTATATTGTATTTCAACTTACATTGCAGGATCGCCATAACTGATATTATCTCAGAGGATGAAGAGTCAGACTTGACGAATAAGGTAAAGGATAGTTCGGGAGAAAATGATTCAACAGAAAATCTCAGCAACAGTCCTCAACCCATCCAAATGGTCCAAGTGGAAAATGTCCTTCATGCGCCCTTCAAACTCACCCAGGAAGTCAAGGTACTGTCTCAGGTTTTGTACTAAGACATGGAAGTAAAATTGACGAGTGTATCGTTGCCTACACGTATACGACATTGATATCCTTTCAGTAATTTACTAACCCACAGACGTTAAGGTCTTTCAAAAATCTCACTTTTGCCTAAGATGGATGAAACTTAGATATTCTTCCCATTTGACTGAATACAGTAATCAATTGCTGGACCAGTGACCCGACGATGCAATTTCAAATCGAGCTATGATGAACAAGTTTTCAACTGGCTATCTCAATTTACCATGTGAATGATAGTGTGATGGAAGTTTCGATGAAACGCGAATTCTGAAAATGTAACCTTTCCTTGGATAAAAATCACCGGCCGTTCATTTCCATTTAGGACTTTCACACGTTTATATTGATATGAAACGCACGTTCATTGTTGAACCGACTCAATGACTTTGAAATAGAATCGAAATATCGCTTTTTTACTTTTTAAAATTGTCGGCTGGTTGAGGTGACTCCAGTATTTGTGTATTATTTCACAGGCAGTTGCTGCTGAAGTTATCAAGACTATACGGGATATTATTGGCCTTAATCAGCTGTACAAAGAATCACTGGCTCAACTCATTGAGGCTGGTAAAAAAGTGGTGGATAACCCAACTCACTTGGCAGACTTTGGTGAGTTGTTTTCAAATCCAGGCAGTTAGAGAACATATGGTGAGATTTATGCCAGTGACACTACAAGTCTGTGGGAGAAGTAGAACTGCAAAAGCGATGGTTTAAAATTCTTGACCGAATGAATCGAGGGAACTCGCGCTTCTACTTTGTATTTTTTCGTTTTTTCGTTGTCAGGGAGTTTTGGGTAAAAGGTGGGTGAAAGTTCGGGTAAAAGTTGGGTGTAGTACTGACTACACTTAAGATTAGGGTTAGAGCACCGTCAAATTTACCTATAATGCCAAACGTTTAGGTTGGCGAGTATAGTTTCGGTCAAAGTCGGGCGCTTGTAAGCTTGATTTGGAATGCAACACTTGAACCTGTCTCCCGGTTTATCCACAGGTGCGGCGTTGACAAGCGCCGAGTCACATCTGCTGCAAGAAATACTGGAGGAAACGGATGTTCCGGTGAGGCTTCGAAAGACATTAGAACTACTGAAGAAAGAGTACGCAATGTGCATGTTACAGCAGAAAATCGGAAAAGAGGTACGCGTCAAGAAATCGGAATAATCTTACTTTATTTTCTTTTAATTATCATTAATTATTATTTCAATTGTCATTAAGTATTTTGTTTCGTCTGACTTCTAGTTAGTTATTCAAGGTATAGTAGCCTTCTAGGATACCGTAGTGTACTAATGTGTAATATACTTGCAAATAGAAAAAGACAACCTTTATCTTTCTCTGCGATGGTTCGAGTAGGTAGAAGATAGGGTGAACAAGATGCAGAGAAAATATTTACTTACCGAGCAGCTTAAAGTGATTAAAAGGGAACTGGGACTGGAAAAAGACGACAAGGACGCCGTGGCTGAAAAATTTCGAGAAAAATTGAAAGACCGCAAAATTCCCGCACACGTCCAAGAAGTTATCGATGAAGAACTAAACAAACTGGGATTTTTGGAGGCTAATGCCTCCGAATTTAAGTGAGTTATTTTACACTTGTCGTAATCGTAAATTATGTAATGGGGATCGTAACGTTCACCAGATGAAGTTTTGCTAGATTGGAAAAATACCTTGGGATAAGATATAGCAATTTATATTATTTAATGATTCGCCTGCAGTGATGAAGATACAATAGGTCTCGAAGTCCCTTACGTGGCGTCTACGCCTAAGCTATGATTGATTAAGCTGCGGTCCATTTTATGGAAGGAGGTAAATCGGAGAACGCGGAGAAAAAAACCCTTTAAGCAAAGGAACTAATCTAACCACATGAGTTCCAAGCTCAGGAATCAATACGGAGTATTCCCAGGTGCTCACCCATCCAAGTTCAAACCGTGAGGGACCGGTCTTAACTTTGAACCTTAGTGGTGAAAGGCAACGCGCGAACAGTGTACGCTACCCAAGCTAACCTGATATGATCGTGAGCAAAGGTTGATTCGCAGAGCACCCTGTAGAAATACCATATTGTCTTTACTGAGTCTGTGTCTAACACCCTTTACAGACAATACGTTTTAACGTTTTCGTCAATGTTTTTATAGCGTATCGCGTAACTATTTGGACTGGCTGACCAGCCTTCCTTGGGGGATATTTAGCGAAGAGAACTTCGACCTGAAGAGGGCGAAAGAGATCTTGGATGAGGACCATTACGGATTGACAGATATCAAAGAAAGAATATTGGTGAGAGACCATCTAATAAACGCAAAAAATGGACACTTGTTTCTTATTTCTTATAGTTGTAACGTATTTTAGTGAAAAAAACCCTACTGGGGGTTGTTTGCTAAACTTTAATTTTATGTTCTTTGGATAATTGTGAATTTACGATTTCATTTTAATTTTTTTGTCTTGTAGGAATTTATTGCTGTGAGTCAACTGAACGGTTCAGTTCAAGGAAAAATATTATGTTTCACTGGACCACCAGGTAATTCTTAGATTTTATTCTGGTCTTCGTTTACGTTCGTTATTGTAACAGATATTGTCGTACGCGTAACAAAATGACTGCATCTAAAGCTAAACACAAATGCTGTTCATGTGGGACCTTGGAGTATATCAGACGACCAACGAACGTTCGTCAAGCTCATGATCTCAGAAGAACGGTTTCTGAGCCCTAGACTCAGACCGGGAATCGAACCCGCAGCCTTCTGATGACAGGTGCGACGCTCCATTGAGCTACTTAAATTCCGTTGGTGAGCTAATCAGATGATAGCGAGCAGAATTAAGGATTTACGCTACATGAGTTATTTAGAAATTGAGCCAAAATTGCACAAGCGAGTGTAATTTGGCACAATTTTCAAATGTTACCTCAAATTAAACCTTAATTGCATGATGTAAATCATATAATTAGTTGTTCACATAATTGACAAAATCGTTGCACTCCTCTCGACCTATCAGAATGCAATCAGTTTAAGTGACCAACGAAGGTTTGTCAAACCCATGATCTCGGAAAAACGATTTCTGAGCCCTAGACGGGAATCAAACCTGCAACCATCTGATGACTGGTGAGACCCTTTAAACATTGTGCTACCAAGATTCAGTTGGCGAGCAAAGTTGCAGGTTCATCATATGTGCAACCTAAGCGGAAACCACGATATGGTAATAATGATGGAAGCACTGAAAGCAAATACTGTTCATATGGGATCGGTGTATATCCGCCTTAGAACCTGCAAGTTAGCTGTATTTGTAAAGGGGTTAAAACTGAGCGAGAGCAATCAAGAACTGTTTCTTTTACCGGTTGCTCGGTGAGTAAAACATACAGTGAGGTAATGGTATCTCTCGAAATCTTAATATTCAAGTATAGGACAATAATAATTTGATTACTTATTAACCGAGTGTGAAGTCTGTACGGGAAAGTATTTGCCAGGGGAAAATGTATAAATCGGACAAAAAACTCACATTTCGCACCTCAAACTGGTAGCCGGTCTGTACGAAAAATTAATTGCACAGCTAGGCAGCCAATCAGTGTGCGTTATTTTGTGCACAGACCGGGAAACGAACGATGCCATATAATAATGAAAATTAAAGTCTTCTTTTGCACGTAACGGTATGTTTTTGTCTTCTTAAAAGGTGTTGGAAAGACCAGTGTTGCAAAGTCCATCGCTAGAGCACTTCAGCGAGAGGTAGGAACGGTTTTAAGTCGAGTCTTGTTGGAAGTACAGTGAAGGCTTAATTAGACGTTGAATGGCAATCGCACTAAATTCAAAACAAAATATTTTCAGCTTTTTTTTTTAACGCGCTGCTGGTAAAAACTGTAATCAAGCTTATTTTTTTGTAGGAGAACTGACAGTAAAGATGCGATTTTTGGCGGTAATAGTCAAAATGCTCGATAAAATGGCATTTATGAAACGATTTAACTCCATCCACTGCAAACAAACAGATGAAAGTTACTTTTTTTCCTCAGCTTTTCATAATTAATTTTTTTTTTAATCAACATTGTTGATAGCGAGAAGTTTGGATTGTCTGTGAGTTACGATAACATCGTTGATTACGCCAAACTTCAGCCGATAAAGTCAGATTGTTGTTTTTTTAGTATTACAGGTTCAGTGTGGGTGGAATGACGGACGTAGCGGAAATTAAAGGTCACAGGTTAGTCCATATTTTTAAAGTTAATACATTTCTGAAGAAAAAATTAGGGAAGATCGAAGTTGGGTAGAGTTAAATTTAGAACTGCCAGGGGACCCTAGATCAATAGGTTCAAATTTCCGTAGTTGTCACCCCATCAAGAGTTTTAAATATGACGTAAAAATAAAACCCTTGATTGCTCGTTTTTTGGTAAAACCAGTAGCAGATTCAGGGGGTGGTCTTCCGATGCACCGGACCACCCCCTGCGCCTGTTGGTAAACGATGGTAACATCAGCCAGTTCGGCTGTAGAAGAGAATCATGGGTAATCAGAACAAACTTCAGAAGAAGTACTTTTCCTTTGTTATTTGTCCTGGTTATCTATTCACAACCAGGGCCGAACTCCTCTATCATTTATAAAAAGTATCCATTTCTCGTTGACCGACTGCGTGAGTCACAACACTTGGGCAACACTAAGCCGGCAGAACGTCAATAGTACACAACCTGTGCGCCAATTTGATCACACGGGAAACACGAGATAGTTTGCGTTTAGCTAGTAATCACGTGACCAGTATCATTTAAAACCCCGGTAAGAAGACATGGGTACCCGGAGATTTAAGACCACCCCAAAGCTCTTTGAACATAGTTAAATCACGCAATACAACATTTCAGGCGGACGTACATCGGTGCAATGCCAGGAAAAGTTATCCAATGTCTCAAGAAGGTGAAGACCGAAAACCCTCTAGTCCTTATCGACGAGGTTTGTATACTTAATAAACAATTACTAGACGAGGTACAGGAAATTGTGATTTGTCAGTGGCGACTCAACGAACTTCTGTTGCTTGTTCACCGCTATTTAACTTTTGTTTTTAATTCTAGATTGATAAACTCGGTCGCGGCGTTCAGGGTGACCCAGCTTCCGCCCTCTTGGAATTGTTGGACCCGGAACAAAACTCTGGTTTCTTGGATCATTATCTGGATGTACCTGTGGATTTGTCCAAGGTGATGTAATCGAGATCTACAACCGATTCCTGCAATGGATTCTTGTGATGCTTTTCTTACTTAATTGGCGTCGTGACGGAACCCAATTGGAATCCTAAACCTTTTCCTAACCCAAACTTTTCTTTCGCCGTGTTCTTCCGTAACGTTTCAGTCCCATTGGTGGTGAAGGTTGTTATATGAAGGAGGTTGGGCGAATTCCTACGCTAAAGTTGCATCAGGAGGTGCATTCCGCAGACTTCTCGCCAAAATTTCAGACACTTGAATAAAAAAAGTTTGTAAACTATCATTTCACACTTTGATTTAATGACTAAAGATATCAATATTAGTGAAACAAAGTAACAAGAAAGTTTCTAAGCCCTAAGCGAGAGGATATTGGGGGGCACCCCTCAGAAATATTGGAAAGCTACAGCCACCTTTTCCCCGTGTTTCACCGTCCCGCATAGTTAGGCTGTAAACCGGAGACCAACATTCTCTACTTATTATTGTAATGCTTTCCTGATCTTAACCCTAACCCTAACTCTAATCTGAACCCCAATCCGAACTATGATCCTAACACTAATCTTAGCACTAATCTTAACCTTAATCCTAACCTTTATCCTAATCCTAACCCTAACCGTAATCCAGATCCTAACCCTCACCCTAATTCTAACGCTAATCCTAACCTTAATCCTGGTAGTAATCTTATTGATAATGCAACAGTGAATATCAACTAGAAATAGTGGGACAGGGTCAGGGTTAAAATAGCAATTAGGGAATGTTGACTCCTTGGCGGAAAAGTTGACTCCTTGGCGGGAATGTTGATCCTTGGTTGCAATTTATCTTTGCACTCCACCCCCCTTGCATGTTCCAGATGTGTGCTCCCGTCACACCAAAGATGATCTTGTAGAAATGCTATTGATTAACTTACAACTTATTATTAGTCACCATTCACATTGAGTAAAAATATAACAATATTATCCTCCTTTCTTTAGGTACTATTTATTTGTACTGCTAACGTCGTCGATACCATTCCTGGCCCGCTTCGAGACCGCATGGAGATCATCCCAGTTTCCGGTTACGTTGAAGACGAAAAGAAAGCAATCGCTCAGGTAATGACTGCTTGGAATCGTTCCGATGAATCGGAGATTGATTTGACAAGTGCAGTCGGATGTTTTAACCTAATCATATGCCTCAGTTTAAACTTTAGTGCAAACTTTACCTTTACTGTGAACCTTATTCTAATTATTCACGCAAAAATCTTGCAAGTTCGTACAGTATTAAAGTCTTAGGAAATTTTTGCTGATCAAACTGTGGAACGCCAAGGACTGAGAAAAACTCTGAGCTCCAGACGGGACTCGAACCCACAAACTTGTCCCGTCTGGAGGTCGGAGTTTTCTTGAGTCCTTGGCGTTCCAGGTTTGATCAGCAAAAATTTCCTAAGACTTTAACAGAGTCAAATTGTAAACTCAAATTTGAAATGATACAGTATTTCTTAAATACGCTTGCTCCTCAAAAGAAACGTTTTCTGAGCCCCTGACTGTAATCAAACTCGTAATATTCTGATCGCTGGTGAGACGCTGCAACCACTGATTTGAACTACACGGACTCGGATGGTACAGTAAGTAACCTTAAGTACAAAAGAAGCAATAGATTTAAACTAGAAACTGACGGCAGAAGTCCTTTACTATTGCTTCTACGCGTTTCTGGAATTCCCTTCCACATGATATAAAAACTACTCAGAGTTTAGTAAATTTTAAGAAAGCAACATTTCAACATTTCAGAGATAACTATAAGGAAATTGATCATTTTAGTATTGATTTTTAATTGTTTTTATATTTTTACTTACCATATGTGAACTATACATATATTTTGTATATTATTCTTACTATTTATAGTTATAATGTTATACTGATATTATTCTAAGCTTAATTTATGTTTCATTGTTGGAGGCCTACAGGTTTATCTGTTTCTACAATCATGTGTTATACCTTCCTGAAATAAAGTTGATAATAATAATAAATAATAATAACCTTCGCTCCTGTGTCTGAGTCTGTGCGAATAATAACCCAATTACTAAATTAACTTTAATTAACAGTAGTGTATAGCGTACAAAAAATATATATAGCGTGGTGCACTGTTATCTTTTTCAGAAATACCTTATCCCAATGGCTCGTGATACGTCTGGTGTTAAGGAAGACAACATTAAAATCTCGGACGAAGCTCTTTCCACGTTAATCAAGTCCTACTGTCGCGAAAGTGGTGTACGAAACCTTCAAAAGCACATTGAAAAAGTAAGGTTTAACCATTTGCTCTTATTAACGTGTAAACATTTGCTTCGTCATATTCCATAAAGTAGTGTTAGCATAAAGTATTCGGAAAAGAGAAACGATGGCCGTGAGATCTAGCTAAAAATTTGGAGATATAAAGCCATCACCTTCGTGAATTAGTGTGATGTTATACGTCTTCGAATTTTGTGTCGGGCTCTCGTCTTTATAGTTCTTATAAGATTGCTGCACGGTAAATTCTTGGTAAACATCTTGGTAGTATTTGGAATATATGGATGGGTTGAAATAGCCGGTTGGAGACTGATACCCGAGTACCACCTTGCAAAAAAATGCGCTTGTATTTCAGTCGGCAAGCTTGTGAGTGATCACAACAGCTCCCAGTTAAGACCAGTTATTTGTATCGCATTGTTACGTGTGATTTAAGATCACAATCTTAATCTTACAATCATTGAGCTACTTCATTAGTTTTGCCGTGTAAAGTTGAATTATTAGTTACGTGGCAATGTTACATGCGACAAATGTGGACGTATGGAATAAAGTGTATGTACTTGCATTATCTATGCGATTATAGCACTAAATTTTTCGACGGTTGGTTTTTATCAGGTGGAAAAAATTAGGATGACATGAGATCATGCATTAGATGAGTTGGGTCTTGAATGTCTTGAAAGTAAAATAAGTATATTACATTGTAGTTAGGTTTTCATCATTGTAATTCAGTTTTACTTTCCAGATATATAGGAAAGGTGCCTATAAAATAGTTCACGATAACTTGGATAAGATTTTGGTGGACTCACCTGATCTTTACAGCTATGTCGGAAACCCAGTGTTCAACACAGAGCGGATTTACGAAGAAACTCCTGCTGGGGTGGTAATGGGGTTAGCATGGACCGCCATGGGTAAGTGTGGATCAACCCAGGTTTAAAATATGTTTCCAAGGGAGAGGAATTTTATGAACTTTTCACAATTTGACCTTATTCTAGGTGGCTCTACGTTGTACATTGAGACGTCTCTGACGGAGGCAATAGATCACAAAAATATTGAAAAGAATTCACCGTCATTGGATCTAACTGGACAGCTCGGGGATGTGATGAAAGAAAGTGCAAAAATCTCGTATACTTTTGGCAAGGTACTACTGTGGAAATGTTAGTGGAATTTTACTAACGATACCAGTTCATTGTAGTAACTACTGCTCATTGTTGTCATAATCATCATCATTATCATCATCATCATCATTACCATCATCATTACCATCATCATTACCATCATCATTACCATCATCATTATCATCATCATTATCATTATCATCATTATTATCATTATCATCATCATTATCATCATCATTATCATCATCATTATCATCATTATCATTATCATCATCATTATCATCATCATTATCATCATCATTATCATCATCATCATCATCATTATCATCATCATTATCATCATTATCATCATCATTATCATCATCATTATCATCATCATTATCATCATCATTATCATCATCATTATCATCATCATTATCATCGTTATCATCGTCGCCATCGTTATCTTTACAAATGTGGAGTTATAGTCTGGATTATATAAGCGCAAAGTACTGTTTCTTCAATTTCATAATCTGGTGCTTTTCTGTGATACAGAACGTTTTGAGTGATTTGCGTTGTTCCTAATTGAAATGTTTTTATCTTTGTGTACGATTTCTGCCCTTGCATAACCCTATCATTTGTAATGTAAAAGAATTTCAACATTTTTTATGGTATTGGTCCTTGTCTGAATGTACATTGTTCGTAAAACTAATTTCAAACAAAAGCACTGATTTACTGTATGCTCATATCAGAGAGTGATAATGTTACTTCAATCATTCTAACTTTTCTGTTTTCAAATTTTGCCAGGGATTTCTCGCTAAACATTATCCTAATAACAAATTTTTCCAACAAGCTTCAATTCATCTGCACGTTCCGGAGGTAAGATCTCTACGTTTTTGGTGGCTTTTTCTTCCGTTTGGCGTCACAAGATTTATAGGGGAGTCGAACCAGACTCCAAGGGAGAATAAAATCTTAGTGTCTTCTTTTTCGCTTGCTAAGAACCTTGTTGATTTCAAAATTTAGACTAGTCAGCCAGTCAGTTGTATAACTGTACAACAGTGACGTCGTCTCAAAGTGCATTTGAAATGAAAATTGCCTTGTAACTTTGCTCATTTGCTTATTTCACCATTGACATCACTGACGTATTTTATATTTCGGGGGAGATTTCCACTAACGGAGAATTGCGAATGAAAGTAAAAATAAATGTGGCTTCAAGACGTGACATTCGTCTAGTGCTGGCAAACTCTCTAAAATTCTTGTAAAGTATTTGGTGACTGAAGACCAATGTCATGTTTGAGTTAACATTACAGATTTTTTTATTTCCGTCTAGAATTATCCATCAGTGCTTATGATGTCAACGTAACACAATATTTTTCAGACCTCTTTAGGCCCAAGACGAAGTTCTATGTTTTTGTGTCATTGCGAAAACAGTTTGTATCGATTTAGCGCAGAAAGTCAAAACGCTGGTAGACTGCCGAATGTATGTAGAAAAATTCTGACTTTCCAGCGAAGGCCCTCCTTCAGAGAATGTAACGTGTAAAATTTATGTTGGAAAGATACCAACTTGTAAAAAGGCAAGAAGTGTGTACTGTAGCTATCTACAGTGAAAATAGTGATTTATTTTATATATAAAAAAACCACCGGAAATGACAATATTATTGATGCAATAAAGATCATTGGTTTGGCAGAAACTTTCGAGTGGTAAAATGTGGTATGTTGACTTCCTGTGGTATACTATACAAAGCTAAGTAACCAGGGGGATTGAACAGGAGTGGGGTCTCTGTCACATTTGTGATTGTATCAAGTTGCCCTTCGGATAAAAACTTCACAAACAAACAAAGAAACAAGAAGTTGAACTTTTAATGCACTACAAGATCAGATTCTTTGGGTTTTGCATGTAAGTCTGATTGTTATTTGTATATTAATTAGAACGGCGTCCTTGTGCTATTGCAATTCACGCAAGAAAAGGAGCAGGTTTACCATGTGATTATCAGACCACCCAAAGTTATGGCGTCAATTCCTTCTTTCTTCTGACCATCGTTTCGCTTTAGGGAGCCACGCCAAAGGACGGACCGTCTGCCGGTTGTACCATCATCACGGCATTGTTGTCTCTGGCCTTGGACACACCTGTACGACAGAACATTGCTATGACGGGAGAAGTATCCTTAACGGGAAAGGTGAGCGCGTAAAAGGAGACGGAAATTAATTCAGAGTGACACCTCTCATTTTTAACATTTGTTATTTACTCAATGTATTCTTCGGTAGACCTTTTTGGGAGATTTCGGGACAAAGCAGGCTAAGTACCTTTGAATGTTTTTTCTTAATCCCCAGTACTGCAAACTTTTTTCAAATGTTTACTCACTCCCACGATGAGCAAGTCTTCTACGAGCATATCTGAACATGATCAAAATTGATGGTTAAACCACATTGTTTATCAGGAGTCAGTTGTTGTTCAATGCCTGGACAGCTTATCCGGTGGATAAGTCCTATCCAGTTGATCTATTTTCTACGGGTTGGGTATTTATCAGAGAAGAGATGCGATTGAATAGTAACATCCATGCGTGGAACAACCAATTCACCGATTATTTTTTCTTTGATAGCTACATAATGTGTCCACTTGGTGGGACGTATCCACCTGGTAAAATTATGTGGCATTCTAATAACCGACCCCGGAATGTAAAGTATAAATGTGTGAATGTGGGAGCTTTCTGCCATTACAAACGAATGTGAACGTTGTCCATCAAGCTTCTTTGCTTGGAAAAACGATTTCTGAGCCCCAGACGGGAATTGGGCCATGCTTCTTGTGAGGAGACGAGCTTGATGTAAGTTCACATGGCGTCCATATTCTACATCTTTTTTATTTATTGCACTTTGCTTTGATTCCCCTTTACTTCAGGTCCTACCTGTGGGTGGAATAAAGGAAAAGACTATAGCGGTAAGGGGAAATCCTCTAAAATCCTTCAAAATACAACTTATATACTTGCGATAAATATAAGAGCCCAGCATATAATACGGAGGACAGGCATGATACAAAACAACAAGGAAATATATACAATATTTAATTTCTAACGTTTCGTTGCCAAACGTGCAACATCTTCAGAGATATAATTACAAAAATTCAGGGTACGATGATATATAGCGACAAGGCATATCAATTACAGGCGTTAACCAATAGAAAGTAAGTTTAATGCACGAACACGGGATTTCTTTATGCGGATTTCCTCATCTAGGAGCTTCCTCTGGCATTGGTGATAAGTAGGTGAGTTTCGAAGTTGACGATTCGCAACTTTAAAGCGTAAGAATCGGGGAATAACATCGCGCGTTTTACAGTTAATAAGGACAGATCCAACTTCGCCTTTCCAAGTTTACGCTCAATGCGTTAGAACTTCCTGAAGGCAGCAAGTGATCCATTGTCATAACGTTTCTTCAAAATATCAGCAGTAGATTGACCAGGCGGGAAACGTAGTCTTGTGATAAATATAAGAGCCCAGCATATAATACGGAGGACAGGCATGATGCAAAACAACAAGGAAATATACACAATATTTAATTTCTAACGTTTCGTTGCCAAACGTGCAACACTTAACATATCTAAGTGCCCTAGGTACTTTGAAGTTTCGTAATATCAGTTAGTGTGCTGAGCTCGTGAGACAATTTGTTATCGACTTCATCATAAGGAATGTTCGCTTTACCACAGGGTGAAATAATTTTTATCAAGGAATCCGTTCATGTCATGCTGAATTTGTCGAAGAAGTGGATAGTTCATGTTTGCAGCCGATGTGTACAATGACATCTTTGTTTCACAATGTCCTTTTTTTAACCAAACCTTAACCGGTGATTCTGACAGCTTACTCGTGGCTTTCTTAATCGCCCGTTTATTTTAGAATGGAATTTAATTCTAGTTTGTTGTTCCCTTGACAACAGGCACGACGCTCTAATGTAGAGTGCATCATCTTACCTGAAGGTAATCGGAAAGATTTCGACGAATTACAGGAGTTTATAAAGGAAGGACTAGAGGTCCATTTCGTTAGCAACTATAAGGAGGTGTTTGATATTTCTTTTCCGCCGAACGCTTGACCCTCGGAAGAACTTCGTAGGAAGATCGATAGAAGAATTCGCCACAAGACCAGCGATGAACAGAAACACAGGGACAGCTATCTTGAACTCTGTTAATGTTGCACTTGCTATTTGCTGCTCATTAGCCAGTCTAAAGGAGGATCGTAGATTGAGCATGGTATAAAATGCAGACGGCTTGTGAAGGACCCAACGTTGCATGAAAACAATTCTTCGTTTTGGGAGTATAACCAGGACAAAGAATATTAAATAAATTCGAGGTCGGAATTTATTTAATGTGTCAATTTTTGTTTCGTCGCAGCATCTCATGAAGAAAACGGTTATCCTGACGTTTCTAAGAAACGGGTGAAAATGAAGATCTGAACGAGGTATCTTGATGAATAAATATAGGATGTTGCGTGCGCCCAAGTGTTTTCATTTTGTTGTTTATTTTTGACACACGGATGCTACGTGGCAGCATCTGTACTTTACTGCACCTTGAGCGAGCTAAATTTTGGAATTGTTCTGTTAAATTCATCACAATTAACTTCTTGCAATGGATATTGACTTTCTCCCAGTCCTTTTTCGGTCATTTCACCTGTTCAGACAATAGTTGCTGCACGGCAATCCTACACAAACACGGGAAAGTTAATGTAACCAAATAGCCAAACAAGAGGTAACGACAATTCTTTTGCTTTGCTTCAGACTGTTTTTGTTCCCAAACAAGTTTGCATCAGCAACTCAATAGACCGATGTTTCGCACGTACAGAAGAATTTCATTGGACTTGTTGAGTACCCACATTACACAGAAAACCGGGACGGCACAATAACGTCCGAAGACTGGAATATAAGTACTGCAAACGTCGCTCCTACCAGAAGCATCGAAAATTCCCTTTTGGACTAACGTAAGAAAGTAAGACACATGGAACTACTTTGCGGAGCACAATAAGCAATCCAAATGTCTGTAATTGGAAGTTACCAGTAAAAATTGGGAAACGCATACACCGAGTTTTCAAAGCTAGACCATTACGCTCAGATTGCTTTCAGATTGCTTATAGTCAGTAAAATGTTATCTAAAATAAATTTTCATCTGTTGTGTTTTATTGTTAAGTCTTCCAATTGATATTTATGAGGCTGCACGGTTCAACCAAAGTAAAACCGGTCAACTTTGGAACTCGTTCTTTATTTCAAAGTAATTTACCGTTATACCGTTATACTTTAGAGTACTAAGTTTATTTACAGTCATCCTGGTCTCTTTTGATCCAGTTAACCCCACTTACAAGAAAAAAGGACTATTTATGTCGGCCAAAGCATTTTAATACAACCAACGACCAACAAAAACATCATTCATATCATAAATCATATTTTAGTGTTCCAAAATAACGTTCGTACGCGTACTACGAGTTTTTTGAAGTTTGAAAATGAATGTTTTCTAAGCCGAGAAAATTCGACCAGCAAAACGAGCGTGTTTTTATCACGTATTAAGATACAGCACGGTTATGATATCCCTTTGTATTTTCCTCATGAATTATTAATTAACAGTCCTAAACAGTTTGTTGCCAACAGCTCTTTGTTTGCAGCAGCTCTTTGTTTCATACTTATTGGCTGATTAACTTAAGACGAGATTAACTCAATCCTTTATTTGTGAAAATTTTGGGAACAAATTCTGACTAAGCTGTCCGAGAAAGTTGAACTTTACATTGACTGATGATGGATTCAAAAAAATTTTGTGCCACACACAAAATTGGACTCGATAGGTTTGCAAACTGTTTAAAATTAGCAACTGGTCTGTACGTGGCTTCTACAATATAATTTGCATATACTTGGTATGACTGCTGACCAAAGAAAGCCAACCTTACAAGACAGCAGGTATGACTCGGAGGAGCTTTGTTTGTTGTGTTGTGAGCAATAAGTGCCTGGAATAAGCCCAGTCTAACTTATAAAATTGAAATTATCACCAAGAAAGGACAGTTTATTCCCAGGCAAACGTTAATTATCTAATGGAGTGAGTTGGAAATCGATACGCTGATCTTCCGGGGCTTTCGGTTTTCGCCGCTATTAGGAACACACTACATTGATCTTCGATGTTGACAACGGCTCATAAGACTTGTTTCAGCCGACTGAGATCTCAGGTCATGGATGAAGAATACTCTTGAGATTAAGCCCTAGAAACCGGAAGACCTGCACGTACATCCACGTAATGCCAGGCTTTAAAAGAAGGCAGACTCGAATCTACTTTGGTTCATTCATTGCTGGAGTGGCAATCTTGGTATTTCATCGATATCTACGTACAAGCCAAGTACCGCATCGTTATTTCATTGTCGACAACGTAACATTCGGTCAACCTCATGTCGAGGAATTTGATGACGCTTGGGTAACCATAAACTCGCAACTTTTTATATATTCTGCTTACTATGATATCAGAGCGGGCGATAATGGCTTGGAACAAGTTCAAATTATGGCATTTCAGGACGAGTCTTTTCAAAGGACTATGTACTGTTCCTTACACTACAGTAATGCCACGTTCTGCTCTGAGCAGCCCGCTCAACGTTCATTCTTTAGAACATACGAAAGTAGCTACCCGAAAGAACATTATTACCGCCCAACCATGTACTCTTGTGTATTGCCGAACGCTCGAGTCCCTAGTGCGATTACTATTGTCAATGAAAAAGCTTGTAACAACAACATAACAAGGATTCCACGGAAAACTACGAAAGTTCACTACGACATCTGGTTTCGAACGAAAGAATTTGGCGTATGTGTTCATTCGCCATTGTTTGAAGTAAGAGACCATCAGTTCGTTGCTGCGTATGTCGAAATGAACAGACTTCTAGGAGCTGAGTGGTTCTCATTTTATATTTACTCTGCGAGCAATATCGTTAGAAGGTTATTGAGAATTTACCAAGATGACGGGTTGGTTGAAGTTGCTGAGAACTGGGGCAAAAACGACATCCCCAGAGTGAGGTATTCAGGCCAAGACTTGAGTATTCAAGATTGTTTGTATCGTAACATGTACAGGGTAAAGTATTTAGTTTACACAGATTTGGATGAGCTGATTTATCCAAGTAAACATCCAAACTGGCATCAAATGATGAAAGAATTAGACGATGGGGAGATATCGGCTTTCTATTTCCGACATGTAGCACTATTTAATAACACAAACGATACCGAAACTACAAAATTACAAGAGGCATACGGCAGATGCGCGCCCGGTGACTCTCTTAAGCTGCTGCAAATCCCACGCTTTCTGTCATATTCGATTCGTTCTCCAATAATAAGCTACCGAAAGGATCGACGCAAGCTCGTTATTAAGCCACTTGCAATTCGGACTTTACGAATACACTGGGTTTTAGCATTTGTGGAGGAACGTGACAAATCTGTTTTTGTCGACGTCAATATGGGTTCAACGCTGCACTTCAGATCTCACGGGCTTGATAAATTTCAAAAACGTACTTTCCGCTTCGATAAATTTAAACGTTTGGCTCCCAAACTATTTTCTAACCTTCAAAGACGCTTATGTGGTTTTGATTGAATTACTAGAATGAGATATATTGTCTCATCTGATTACTCGAAAAGTTTAAACAACATATTCGTATAAGAACTATATTTCTCTTAAAATAAACTTGCATGCCTTACGTACGCATCGCTAAAGTAAGTGCTGTAAAACGTGGTATCCACGAGATGACGTCAGCAAATAAACCCTGCGATTTCATGAGGCGTCCTCGCTACTTTGCTTTACCTTCCTATATCTTTAACAGTTAGATTATGAGCCCGAAATTTATATGAAGTGATAGTTGACGAAAGCGAAACTGTTTTAGTAGAAACTAATTCTTTCATGTTAGCTTTTAAAATTTGTACCGGAGAACTACAATCATGGCCAAAAGTGTCTGGGACTGATCACTAAATTTTCCTGATCATTAAATTTTCCTGACCCTGTGTTTAATACGCTTTGGATGTAGCGAAACCCCTCCCCCACACACCAACATTCAATGTTGAATGTGGAATAAATATCTACCGTGATATCATCGGCAATTGTAGACCAAATAACTACATTGTAAGGGGGGAGACATCGATTTCAAGGTATTTATGGTTTGTGTCCCACCACATTTGACAATGATTGTAGGTATAAGCGTTGTTTTCGGCCGAAAAACTCGGCCTTGTTGTTTTACTCGACGCTAGTCGGTATCTGTCGAGCATTGACCGATTTCGGATCTCCTGTAATAAAGTTCGTTTTGGGGGGTATTTCCAGTTTATTGGACCATTTCCCTTGCTCTGATGAACTGGAAGTCATTTGTTGTTATGCAAAGAATCCCCCAAACGAACTGTTTCGTGATGAAGAAACAGGAAGATGTGAAAGTGGCCAATTAGATATCAAGTAGCGTAGCCAAATTAGATTTTAGCATTTGTATTAGACTACTATGAAACGATAAATTCATGTGAATTTATCGTTTCATATTACCCTGAGGATGATTCTGTATTAGAATATTATTATACCCAATCAAACGAGAACGCAAGTCTCCGCAAGTTTTAGCTTGTGTCTCATTTTACTGTCAACTTGCAATGACTTGCGTTAGCTTGCGACTATAATTTGCGCTTGTTCAAATTTTACGTCAATTTGACCTGTTTTGAGCCATTCTCAAACAGACTGTGAAGAGAAAATCTCGAAGAAAAACAGGACAAGGTCATTGATAAAATTTTTACACCCAGAACTTTCCCACAATAACGTGAGAACTAACTGCGGTGCAGCACGTGCGACGATTTGTGGCACCGTTTGACTGGTGTCATCGCAAGTCGTCGCCAGTGAGCTCCATATAAGGAGACCCTGAAGCTTCAGGGTCAAGATCGCATGGACTGGATAAATTTCGAAAATGTACTTTCTACTTCGAGCCAAGAGTGGCTCCAAAACTGTTTCATAATAATAATTACAAATATTTATAATGGATAACCTATCAGTAGGCTGATACTGTTATTACTAGGGTCCTGTAACTATCCTAATAAGACTATTTAAACCTAATTAATTACAAGGTTAAAACATTATTTAAAATGAATGCATGCAATTTGAAAAAGATTCATCTATAAAAATAGATGCAGTTAAAAATGTTCATCTAAGAATTGTCTGAATAAAACCCTGGATTCAAGTTTTCTGGCTGATAACGGAAATTCATTATCGTTTCTTGCTGCCTTTCTAAACTTCAAAGACGATTATGTGGTTTTGGATTACTATAATGAGATGTACTATCTCCATTTTCAATGCGACTTTGAACGTCCACAAACAAGCTATCCTGACGAAATTTCACATCTCACCAGCATCGATCATAATCTACAGACACCTTTTGCGCTTCATTAAAGCAAAAGAGATGTTCATTTGAGCGATTCGCATCTTCAGCAGTGCTTTTCAAACTTCAATAACGTCAATCAAATTTCAATAGCGCTAAAAGGATATTGATTGACAATAAGTAATTAAATATCCCGTTAAATCAAAGTTTAACAACGTCGATGTAAAAAACATTAACAATTGTGGAATTTCATCAGCGTCAATCAAAATTCAGTAAGAAAAATGGAGAAATCAACAAAATAAAAGAAAATAAAAAGTCAAAAAAAAGCGATAACATGTGGGTATATGTTGTACAGTCGACTCCCGATAACTCGAACCTTTTTCAATTTTCCTTGAAGGTTATCGGGAGCTGAGAACAAACTGCCGGAAAAAAGGAAAAAATGGTGTTTACTCTTTTTCTATTCATACAGAGCACATTTTAATCAATCGTAATTACAGTATAGAGAAGTCTAGTGAAATTGGAGCAATATATTTGTTAATCAAGTGCCATGCACACTGCACTTCAAGCTACGCAAGGAATTCATTGACATTTTGAAGAAGGAGTTAAGGAGTAAGGCTCTATGAACATACAGTGCACTGTAATTAAGTGTATCCTAAATCAGAGAAACCTGAACTGGACTGACATGTTTGGTGTAGTATAAAAAGACTTCGTAACAAATTCAATGTTTAAAGCTATGATACACTGTTTTGTTTTGTTTTGTCAAGTATTGACAGACATGGTTCGAGTTATCGAGGGTAAAATTATATAGAAAATGACCTTAAGGGAAACCAAAATTGCTTCGAGTTAGCAGGAGGTTCGAGTTATCGAGGGTTCGAGTTACCGAGGGTAAAATTACTGTAAGTGTTTTTCAGAAATCAAGGGGAAACCAATTTTGGTTCGAGTTAGCGCGAGGTTCGAGTTAGGGAGAGTTCGAGTTACCGGGAGTTGACTGTACATACAATTACACAAGATAGCACTTTGTTTTCACGTGTGCAGCTAGAATGAACGTTACAGTGACTGAACCAAGAATGACAGAGAGAGTATCACAGGAAGATAAGGTAAGGTTCACAAGGGCTCTTAACCCTCCCTTCTGGAATGTACAGTATCTGGATATTATCCTCGTGGCAGTTGATCGATTGAACCCCTAAGTATCCTCCATTCAAAGGTACTGTCTTATTCTGTCTCTTCAAAATATAGTATTAACCTTCCCGTGTTATCCTGCGAATTCTCTGTATCCTTCTTTGTTTAGTCATCGTAACGCTTACTCTAGCTGCACAGATCTGAACACGACGCTTTCACTCCTGCCTTTTTACAGTACACTGGTTAATATTAACTCACCTCGTTCCAGTCTCAACACATATGAGCACTGTCAGCAATGGCGGCCAGATTTGTTCCAAGATCCGTAATCCACAAACCTAAGACGTTTTCTTTACCTAGAACAAAGAAGCAACATATTAAAACAACACTATCGGATTTGTCTGAAAACCAAACATCATTTAGTAATGGTTATCAAAGCAAGGAAACAGGTACTGAAGTCAAACAGGCGGAAAATAAATTTGAGTTGTCTGTAAAGGTGGAAGAAACCAGGGAAAGTTCAATTCCCAAAAGGGAAGAAAAAACTGAAATGATTGACAGTGAAGATGAGGAAGTGGTTTATTTCAGTAAGAACCAACGTTGGCCTGACTCAGGAGAACCAGTATGTATTGTTTGTGGCAGATATGGGGAGTATATATGCGACCAAACGGAAGACGACGTCTGCAGTAAGGAATGTAAAGCGAAGAACCTACAGCTAAAGCGCGTTGCTGAAACGAAGCAGGCAGAAGGCAAAGCTAGAGATTCAACACGATACACTCTGGAGGATGAAAAGGAACTACAAATGCTTCAGAACGCCGGGGTCTGTGTTGCTACCAGGACGGAAATCGTTTCTCAATCTTACAAGTATGAAGTCCATCCTGTTGTGGCGTCGTTGAGTGTTGCACAAATCTCTGAACTACGCGACCGCATGGAGATCACGGTAAAAGGAGACAGGATTGAACGACCGATTTTGGAATTTTCTAATTGTAGTCTAGATGGAAAACTTCTAGAGAATTTAAAGAGTTCTGGTTATGAGATTCCTACACCTATTCAAATGCAGGTTATCCCAGTGGCTTTGGGTGGACGTGATGTGCTGGCATGCGCCCAGACTGGATCAGGAAAGACTGCAGCATTTCTTATACCTATGATAACAAAGATTCACCATGAAATGGGTAAGTGATTTAATAGTAACATAAAAAGCACTCCCTTAAAGTTTTAGAGTTAAAACTGATTTGGAGATATATACAGTAGTAACCCTACCTCTTTAGAGGGTTAGGTTTACGATTATGGCTGGGGCTTGGTACTGGACTCGGGTGGGTATTAATAAAATTATGAAATGTCCCCAAAACATGATGTCATGACCTCAACTGAGCATAAAATACCATTTTAATTGAATGACCCTTTTAATTGAAGGCTATTGAACATGTGTCATCTATGGACATAATGTACAGCCCACACCTTTGTCACTAACCTTTTAATGGGCAGCACTCATCCCAAGTATTAGAGTAAATTAGACTGGGATTGGCTGATGTGTGTGAAATCATTGGAAATGGCTTCTTGGCAACATTTTGTGATTTTATAGATTATATCAGGGTTGTTGACACATTTGGTTGATTTAGAGTAAAAAGGAGTACTTGATGTACACAGAAAAGTGGCTGTCTGATATTGCATGATACTGACAGCTTTTTTATATCTTTTATTGACAAAATGTCAAACAACAAACAGTTCACAACTGTGCCTGTACTGTATTTCAAACGAAGTCAGAAAGTTTTTGTAAACAAATGATAGGGATCCAACTTGTAATTTCCAATTGCTGATGAGATGCATTAACAATTGAGTAACTAATGGACTTGGATGGTGCAGCCCAGGGTACTTCAGGGGCACTGAAAACCTCTGATTTGGTAGCTTTAGGTGTATCCATAATTCTGCTAACACAGAGCTACCTAATATGCAGATATAGCAAAGTTCACAAACAATTACTACTCTGATTGATTATACTTTTACAGTACAAGTTTAACACAATTTCTTTTTCCTTAATTCTATTTCCTACATTTACCTCACCTACATTTAGCATTCTTGTCGCAAAAGGAAGGTGGTTTATCTATTCCTAAAGGATTGGTACTTGCTCCAACAAGAGAACTGTGCATGCAAATAGAGAAGCAAGCAAAGGAATTAATGATTGGTTTATCCCATATGAAAACAGCTCTGATAGTTGGTGGACTCCCAATGCCGAATCAAATCTACAGATTGCAGCAAGGTGCCCAGATTGTTTTTGCAACACCAGGCCGGCTGGCTGAGTTGATGGACAAAAATGGCACAGATTTTTCAGAAATTGAAATATTAGTCATTGATGAAGTTGATGCTCTTCTGCAAATGGGATTTGAGAAACAGGTTACTCGTATACTTTGGTTATTTTATCAACCTAAGCTAGAAATATACTATACAGTGATATTCATTCATTATTTTGTTTGTCTGTCTGTCTGTTCATTCATTCATTCATTTGTTTTGTCAACTAAAGTAAATTTATCCTAGGTCCAATCAATCATGGAAACTATGTCAAACCAAAAACAGACTTTGCTTTTCTCTGCAACCATTCCACCAGCAGTTGAAAGAATATCGACTTCTCTATTGACCAATCCTGTATGGATATCGGTTGGTGCACCAAGTGCTCCAAATATGGATGTGAAACAGATTGTGCTGTGGGTGGATGACAAGTCCAAAAAGAAAAGGCTGTTCTCTTTGTTAAAAGATTACAAATACTTTACTCCTCCTATTTTAGTATTTGTGGATTCCAAAATGGGAGCTGATTTGTTGGCTGAAGCAATTCAAGAGGTAAGAGGTATAACACTGCTTGTTTATGCAGCATAGGAAAACTGTTACTAACACACGAGTAAGTCTTGTAGTTATGGATTTTATTGGTAATTGGTGTTCAAAACATGACTATGGAAAGGCCAAGTTGTTTTCCTTGGAAACAAGATCTCCTAGGCATAACTAATGTTACATGTGCTTGTATTTTATAGAGGTAATCCCCCTGCTGTGACTTTAGCCCTCTTGCCGCCTCTGTCCTGCCACCTTTAGTACATGGGGAAGATTTCACCCCAAATTCTACTTGGTGAGTGGTAGCATAGTGAAGGGGGATGCCTACTATGATTGCACTATAGAAAGATGGAAAATCCTTAAGATATAACTAAATGGTGATGCTTTTTTAAACCAATGGTTTTATAACCCTTGACCTGGGCTCATCCCTGTGATGAGTAAAAGCGTTTGGCATTAGCCAGAGTAAAATACTGGAGTCTGCCCTTACTCTTTAATGGGTTACAATGGTTTTGAGGCATCAGATAGAAATTACTATACTTAGAGCAATCAACTACTTTGGGCAGCCAAGTTCTTCAAGGGGTTTAAGTAGCACCAGCCTTAAATTTTGGTCGTTTCACTGCGACGAAGGCCTTCGCTGGAAATGTCAGTTTTTCTACTACCGAGTCTCAGCGTTTTCCCACGCTTTTGGTTTTCTTCAAATCGTTCAGAACTGCCTACGCAGCAATCTACTTTTATGTAATATTTAAAGGCCGAGAAAGAGGACTTGACCGGGTTTTCAAGTACGAGGATTTGTTCCAGTCTGAGGCGAAGCCGAGGACTGGAACAAACTCTGAGTACTTGAAAACCCGGTTAGTCCGATTACGAGGCCTTTGAATGACTTCTCAAAATCATATTTCAAGTCCTCTGCCCAGTACTTCCCTGGTATTTCAAGCTCGCCCACGTGGTATAATTCAGCGCGTCTGATTGAACAATTTCCTCATGAATTATTAATGAGTTTGAGAAATCTAGTTACAATTGCTGTTCAATTTGACTAAAATAGTTGCTGCGTGAGAGTTCTTTTTTCTGTAAAATCTCTTATTCTTACGTTCAGATATGTAATGTACACTGCGCTTCTATGCATGGTGATAAAGTTCAAAGTGAAAGAATGCGAATTTTAGCATCATTCTTGGCTGGCGAATACGATGTGTTGGTGTGCACAGGAGTTATGGGAAGAGGGCTGGATCTGCGTTGTGTGAAACAGGTGAGGGACAAAAACAACTGAAGTATCTCGAGGGTGTGAGTTTGACTCCTACACACACAAGATTTGCACACCTGTCAAGTTCCAAACTTATGGATGAGTGAGAATTGCGTCAATCCTAAAAGGTTATCCCCAGAATATTTATATCATATTTATATGAGGATATCCGAAATATCCCCAGAACATCCGAAAATTAAACGTCTAAGATTGGCTAAAATTACAATTCATGGCATACTCTATTAACTACTGAAATTAAGTGTTGTCTGGGGGTGTATTTCAAACATGTTTCAAACGTGTTGTTTTTTTATTTTTTGACATAGTGACATCATATGTGAGTTCTAACTATAAGAAATAGATAAAGTAAATTAGCGTGTCGCGCAGGGAATTCACTCAAAACACTCTCAATAGCGAAAACCGGTTAAGAAATCAGGAATATAAAATATTCCGGCTTCACTCGACAGTGGCAGTTTCTTTCACTCGTTACTTATCTAAGGTATGATTCTTGTCAGAAGTCTCGACTAAATTAACGAATCTAAGTAAATCTAAAACATTTTAAAATGCGTGTGAGTGTGAGAAACTGTCAAAATGCGTTTGTCTCACGCAGAATGCGCTAAGCTTAAAAAGTCTGGATTTGCCAAAAAAATTTTTTTCTGGCAAAGCCGTAATCGCAATTAGTGGTTTCCCCCCATAAAAAGTATTAGAGCATTAGTGTAGATATTCATTATCATCCTATTTTGACGACTCAGAGATTACTTCAAGGCATCTGGCTCACCATATCGCTGCTATACTAGTGTTGAAATGTCGTGGAAGAATCAAACGAAGACGTTGCTTTGGACTAAACTCTTTCGTAACTGAAGATGATCCGACTCAGAAACTTCAATTTTTTCTATGAATTCGAAAATACTTCTCATTATCTGTGTTAAATCTTTAACCGACAATTGTTTTTGTTTTTCTTTTGTTTTTCTTTTCTTTGTTCCTCTTTGCTTTTGCTTTGTTCTTTCGTTTGTTCTTTTGTCGTAGTGTTCTTTTGTTATCGGACACTGGGCGTTAACGTGTTTGAAAATTTTCCGGTCAACCCTTTAACGCTTAAAAGTTTTTCTTTTGTTCTGTGTTCTCTTTTTGTTTTTGCTATGTTATCTCATTTGTTCTGTTGTTCTGGGTGTCCGCTATATCGGACACTGAGCGTTAAAGGTGACAATTTCGCCAGTTACAAAGAATTGTGAATGTACCCATAAACTTCTTCGGCACAAAAGTAAAAAAAAGGGCAGACCTATCTTCTAACTCTCTATGCTTTTACATTTGTCAAATTACAATATCAGATTATACAATATTACTATTACAATGGTCAAAACGACGTGAACATTTCCCTGGATGAAATCTAGTCTTTTTTTATTCAATTTAACAGTTTTTTGTTCATTGCTTTCCTTCTTTAGGTTATCAACTTTGACATGCCGTCTAGCGTGGACGAGTATATTCATCAAGTAGGCCGAGCTGGGAGGCTAGGATCTAAGGGTCTTGCCATAACATTCATTAATAACGCAAACAAAGGGGTCTTCTTGGATTTAATTGAAACTGTTCAACCGCACGGAGTGAAACTACCGCAACAGTTAATCAACTCTCCACATTTAGCGCAACAACGATATGACAGGGAACACAAACGGCGCAGCCGAAAACGAAAAGTTGAGGAAAGCTACATCAATAGAGACAATTTGATGGATATGTTGAAGAAAAGTACCTTTAGAAGGAGATTAAAAAACCGCTGACAATTTTTGTAACGGAGCTGCATTAAGCTTATTAGACCTAAAAAGTCTGTTGTACTGTTCTTCGATCTGAAAAGCCATTACTATTCTTTCTCTCTACTAAATATAAATGAAAAGGCAGAGGGATAGTCAAACTTGTCGTGCTTCAAGTACCTATGAAGCAAAATTATTTAAAGAAATTCTTCATTCTAAATGCTGAATCAAAATCGACTAGTTTCTAGTAAAAGCTGTCCTAGAGACTAGGTCCGAAATAACTTTGATGACATCAAAATGTTTCATAAACAGCGATTACAAATCGCTCAATCGAAATAACTGATATACGATAAGGAACTCGGGTAGAGAGTGATATTAGTACGTGTCACTCGGAGTGATGAACCATACCGGACGAGCAGAGAAAACTCTACTTGGACAAGCTGGGATTGGAACCCGCGACTATCAGTTTACTACTCCAACGCTCTACCGGCTGAGCTACAGGTGAAGTTGGGAGCTGGTCGGGAAATGTTACTTTGGTTTTTGATATTTCGAAACTAACTCGTTTCTTCAGTATGGAGAGATTTTTAAGTCTTTTCTAGATTTTGAAATAATTGATGTAGGAGAGAAAAGTCGGGTAGAGAGTGATATTGGTACCTGTCACTCGTGGGTCACGTGGTTTTTTGCCGCGCGTGGGATTACCACTTTTTTACTGGAATGCTTACTGATTTATACCTACAAACCTTTTCGTCAAAACAAAACTTCATTGATAATCAGGACTAAATTGAAAAGAAATACTTGACCCGTCCAGTGAGTTTCAAAGGAGAGGCAAGCTGGACCTTATTTTCAATTTAGTCCTTATTACCCATGATGCTTTGTTTTGACGAAAAGGTCTATTTTAGAGAGATGGCAGCGTTTTTAAGAATTGTTTGTTTTACATATGTACCAAGTGCATATCAAACTTTGAAACACTGCCGTTCGTCAAGAAACCTGATTGAAAAGAGTCCGTTCGTGCGGGACGTGGGTCGCGGGTAACTTGCGCGGCGAGTTTTGCATGCTGGGAATGATTCGCCGGTATTCACGATTGTCACGTTGTTCCAGTAATTCGAACTTTCGAAGTGTTTCGGGATTTTCGTCAACTTTGTCAGACGTTGCTTTCCTTCCAACGTTGTTAACGTTTTCTATTTTTCATGAGAAGGTATGTTCTGTACCTCTTGAGTGAATGTATAGTTATATTGCTATTTATATTGTAGAAGTTAGGTAATATCAACTTATTTATGTCATAGACATAGAAGTTTATTGATATCAGCTTATCTATATCATGGAAATTAAATATCAACTTATTTCTTTTACATATTGAACAACCACCAGGACAAAATAATTCAAGCATTGTTCAATCTTATGCATCATTGAATCATTGAAATGAAAAGTATAATCAGCTACCTATATGTGGCTTACAGGCTTGGTGCATGAGGTCTTCTGTCCTAGAATAGGTCGTCGCTAACATTAGCTAGGCGGGAAATTTGAGCACTTGACTACACACCTGTGGAGTGGCAAGTAGACGTACGTGTTTATATTTTATAGTAATAATTTAGTAATTGAATTTTAGCATTAATGCAATCCTCCTCCACATTGTGTAATTATAGTGGAAATGAGTTTTCTCTGGCTTGGCCTAAAACACAACAGGGTGAACAATTTGCTATTTCAGAATCATCCTCAGGGTAATATGAAACGATAAATTCATAATTAACCAATTAATGGTTTAATAATGGTTAATTTAATTGTTAATTTAATTAATGGGTTAATTATGAATGAACAATTTGCATAAATTGAATTTTAAATGAAATATAAATACAATTTGTACTAATTAAAAGATGCATGATATTAGTTGACATTAAAATAATATATTTTTCATGTTCATTTTGAAGTTGTGAATGTGACAAAAGTCTTTCCTTTGATTTGGTGGTTTGCTATGGTTAGTGTTGGTATTTTCTTACATTCATGTAACTTTTTGTTCACAGGGCCATCCACCGCTATCAATGTTTTTTTCAACAAGGCTGTGATTGCAGGTTGTGATTATTAAAATCCTCAAAAAAGGAGTTACTGGTAACCCTGATTAAAGACGTTATTTATAAGACAAGTCAGATTTGTCATCACCCTTCATCAATTTCAAACTGCTGAAGGTTGCTCAAGAGACTGAAACATCTTTTAAGTAAGTTTTTAATCAGTGCAGATTCTTGCCTGGTTATTATAACAGCATTTTAACTATAATTATTATTATTTAATTGTTTTTATAATTAATTACATTTTTGTTACATTAAAGTTATGACAATGTTTACTTTTATAAGCAGTTTGCAAGACACCACTCTGTTGCACTTCTGCTGTTTATGGCCTTTTTATACTCACATGAAATCACAAATATACAATGTCCATACGTAAGGAAGTATAAAACATGCTTTGTGTTACCACTGAATTATAAAAAAAATTGAGTGAAAGTTTGAGGAAGCAAGAAATTACAACAGGAACACAAGCAGTCCTGTCACAAGAAGGCCCACACAGGATCCCTGCCCTGCAAGCTGGCATCAAGAAAGCCAAGCTGGGGCAATATTCGACCCAGCAGCATTTTTCTATAACAGAAGGTGATACCTTTTTATAACATAATGTGTATACAGTAATTTGCAAGCTCTCATTGGTTAATACCAGTGTTTGAATCAGAGTATCCATTTTACTGACATAGTAATGGAAATGTGGTGGGGTGTCGCAACTTCCCCGTCTCACCTCTGCACAGTATGCCACTGGTCAAAATGGATATTTATTTGGGAGTTTTAATGTCCATATTCAACACATTTTTAGTAACAAATACAAGAACAAATAGTAGTATATTTCTTTTCCTTGTATAATTTTCTGAAACACTTCTGTTGGTAGTAAGGTAAACCCATCGTTTATGATAATTTTTCGACCAAATGGGAATTTTTGAGATAAGCTCCAAATATTAAGTTTGAATAAAATAAGCTTATTGGGAATCTATTTGAGCAAGAAGTCAAGGAGTTAATTCAGGAAATTTTGGAATATTAGAATTTTGATGAACCTGATTGTGGGCCTATTTATATCAATTTAGTATGGTGTTTTGAACAATTTTTGTGGTGAAAAATTTCAATAAAACGTAAAAAGGCATCAGTCCATAGCTTTTGACAATCTGTCTACCAAATTGAATTATTTTAATTATTTATATATTCTTTTTATGACAGTAGCAGTAGATACACCAGGCGGAAAGCGTAGTTTAAAAATGAATATAAGTGCCCAGCAAGCGATTTTAAAAAAAGACATAATAAAAAGAATAACATTTATTTGCTGATGTTTCATTGTTTACATCACAACATCTTCGGAGCATTTGCTCTGAAGTTCTACAATGCTCTGAAGATGTTGTGATGTAAACAATGAAATGTCAGCAAATAAATGTTATTCTTTTTATGTCTTTTTTCAAAATCGCTTGCTGGGCACTTATATTTATATATTATTTAAAATTATTTTATTTTTAAAACAAAAAAGCAACAAAATTTAAAAAAAAAAAACTTAACTTTTTTTTCCATTTTTAAGCTTTAATTTATTCTATTTTTATTTTAATTGATTTAATTTGATTTAATTTCAAATAAAATAAAAATCAGAGAAAATACTACAAAAACAAGTATACAATAATTTAATTATTATTTTTTTACTTTTGAATTAGCTATTATTTTCATTCATTTTCTGTTTTGAATAAAATAAAATAACTAAGAATTTAAGTGCCAAATTAAAATTTCAATTATGTCATTAAATTTCTCGAACATTGCTAGAACAATATACATAAATATGGAAATATTTCTTTTAAAAATTATATCTGGTGATGGTTTTCAACCATCGGAATTCACTGAAATGTTCCACTAAAATGTGTCACTCTCGTAGATTTCCAGGCATTCATAATAATCATCAAAACCAAAAGCGTACCCCTTCACTTTTTCATGAAATTCTTGCCCCAAATTCGTTCCACTTTAAGGTTAAATGGTTGAAATGAGTACCAAAGTAGTTTATCTCAGCATAATTTTCATACTTTTTGGCAAAATGGTAAGTTTACAAACGGTTAATCCCTTTACTTATTAGTGAAATTTTCGAGCTGAAAAATTTTTTCCAGTTGACATTAAACTGATGAAAGTAAGTCCAAAAGGAGTTTATTTGAACTAGTTTTTAAAATCTTGTAACAAAAAATCGTCTAAAATCAAAGGTTGACCCCTTTACTTTTTTTGAAGTACATTGGGAAGTTTGGAAATGAGCGAGAAATCATCCAAAACCCAAGGTTAACCCATTTAGCTTTTGGTGAAATTTTTGACTGCAAAAATTGGTTGCAATTTGACATTAAACTGATTATTAATTTTTTGGGGGTAAAACTCTAAATTGTATAACGGGTCAAATATTGGTCCAAAACTAAAGGTTAACCCAATTACTTTTTTGGGGACATTTTTGAAACAAAAAGTTTGTTTGAATTTGGCATCAAAATGCTTAATATAAGTCCAACAATAGTTTATTTGAACAAAATGTTTATTCTTTTGGTAAAATGGAAAGTTTAAAACTGGTGGAAAAAATTGTCCAAAATGAAAGGTTAACCCCATTACTTTTTTGCAAAATTTTCACCCCTAAAAATTTGTTGCAATGTCATATTAAAATGACTAAAGTAAGCCCAAATAGCTTATTTGGTAAGTTATAAGTAACATATTAATAAATGATTTATTTTATTTTCTATTCAATTTTTGTTGTGTCTTACTTTATTTTTTATATTATGAATATATATATACATATATATACAAACATATACATAAATATACATACATACATATATATATATATATACATTATATATACATATATACAATAGCTTATTTCAAGTAAATTTTCATTTTTTGCTGTAAAGTGGGAAGTTTAAAAGTGGTGAAAAAATCGTCCAAAACCAAAAGTTAACCCCTTTACTTTTTTGTAAAATTTTAACACCCAAAATTTAAATCTGTTGCAATTTGACATTAAAATGATTAATCTAAGTCGAGTAACAATTTGTTTGAAGTAATTTTTCATTTTATGCGGTAAAATCAAACTAACGGTTAACTCATTCACTTTTTCGTGAAATTTTCACTTCCAAAAAGTTGTTAGGATATTACATTAAAATGATAAAAAAAAAATAAAAATAATAGCTTATTTGAAGTAAATTTTCATGTTTTTGTGCTAAAATGGGACAACTAGAAGCGACGAAAAAATCGTCCAAAACCAAAGGTAACCCTTTACCTTTTTGTGAAATTTTCACCGAAACAATTTGTTGCAATTTGATGTTAAAGTAAGTCATATCATAGCGTATTTGAAGTAAATTTTCATTTTTTGTGCAAAAATGGGACATTTAAAAGCAACGAAAAAATCGTCCAAAACCCAAGGTTAACCCCTTTACTTTTATTGTGAAATTTTCACCCCCCAAAATTTGTTGAAATTTGACATTAAAATGATTAAAGTAAGTCCAATAATAGTTTATTTGAAGTAAATTTTCATTTTTTTTGCTAAAATCGGACATCCAGAAGCGACGAAAAAATCGTCCAAAACCAAAGGTTAACCCCTTTACTTTTTTGTGAAATTTTAACCCTCAAAATTCGTTGCAGTTTAACACGAAAATGATTAAAGTAAGTTCA
>JBAHVQ010000338.1:374152-388408 GCA_036872915.1 Nanipora kamurai | reverse complement strand
AGGGATTTAACTTGCCAGGTCAAAATTGGCAAAAACGGCGATTTTCACTTGGTGTAAGAATTCCCAAGGGATTTAACGTCCCAGGTCAAAATTGGCAAAAACGGCGATTTTCACTTGGTGTAAGAATTCCCAAGGGATTTAACGTCCCAGGTCAAATTCGGCAGGGGATTTAACTAAGGGGAAGTTCGGGAAAAAGGGGGATTTTGATCGAGGTAACAGTTTTGTAGTTCTCACTGAAGCTACTTGTTTCGGTGATTTACCGCTGTGACAAACCTATCGTCTTCGTCAGAAATGACTAAAACTTAGTTGAAATCAAGAATCTTAATAAAAAGGTATATATTATTAAGAGTGATGTTTCGTATTTATTCAAAATACTCAGAGCTTTCCCTAATCACAGTAAGGCTATGTTCGCTGATGAATATCGTGAAATATGGATAAAAACAATAGCTAGTTCCGATTTTACCAGTGGATCGGCCATTAACATTAGCTTTCATTTTAAGTAACCCATCAACATATACTTTTGCAGCAACTAATGTAACCAACACATGTCTAGCACATAAGAGCATGTTTGTATGACATCCACGTGGGGGACAACGTAGGAAACCAAATTATATGGCAATATTTTGGGGTGATTTTAGGCTAACATTAAGGTGGACTTTGCAGATGGAGGAAGTCGAGAGCGAGGTAAAGGCTTGACAACTACGGTGGTAAAAGTAAGATGGACAACGCAGTGATGCAGAGAGTTATTTTGTGCGTTCCGACGAGAAAATTTACAACTGCAACGGTGTTTCGGGTTCACGCTTGCTGGGGACGGCCTCCAAGAAGGGTCACGATAACTAATAGTCGGAGACACGATCTTTCTTGTTAAACAATCCGTAATGGCCGGTTTACACTGTCGAAGCTTCTTCGATCAGCGAACAGTTTGATGAAAGGGTGACAATGTAAACACTTTTCGAAGATAGCGACTCGTTTGAAATAGTGTCATTAAATAGTTTGATCAAAGAAACTTTGAGAAAAGACAGTTTTAACAGGTCGTTTGAGCGTATAAACCATTAACCGGTTTCCCCTGAAATACAAACTATTTATTCAGGCTAAGGCCTGAGGTGATTGTACGCAGCAATCTGAAACTCCTTCGGAGAGTGCATCGTTAAACTCATTTCAAAACGGCCTTGGAATGGGTACCTTGTGAATGCGTAAAAGCGAGATCTGGATAGCTCAGCCATGACCGAGTGTACGACGGATGGAAAGATAAATGAAACTAAGGTCAAACAATGTTCATATTAATTCAATAAAGTTGCGATAAAAACGCTTTCGATAAGGCGATCTTGACATTTAGTGTTCTTTTAAGTAATCTTCTGAACTGCATTATTGTAAATTTTAGAAAATGATATAAAAATATGATGCGGCGCAGCTACCATATAAAAACAGCGGCGCTATTGTAATTGTTGTCTGATAAGTCTTAATAATTAGATACTAAGTAGCTTGTGTAACTGTAAATATTGATAAATTAAATTGTAACTCCAATTGTAATTTAGCCTTAGTTACTAAAAATGGCAATTAATGTCATTGGTCATAACAGTTGTCTCACGAGTTATCTGCAACGTTTACCACTCTTGTTGTTGCCATCCAATCCTTTAAAGTGGTTATAGCGCCAACAATTCGCTTTTTGGTAGTCGAATTTAGTGAAAACGGGGGGGACCACGTGAAGGTATCGACTTCCCTGGGACTACTCCTGGCGCACTTGGGCTTTTTAGGCTGGCCAGTAGACCTCCTGCTACAGGAGCGGTACACAACCTGTTCATCCCTTCTCCCCCCCCCCAAAACAATTCTGTATGTTTTGCGTAAATACACAAACAAATTTATATGTATACGTATATCTACCTGCCTATTTTGTCTGCCTATCTACGTACCTAACTACATTTATAAAACATTAAATTACGTAAGTTTAAATCAGTACATACTTCCTTTCAATCTGGACGAGTTTTAAATACCCCCGTACATCAGGGTAATAATCATATTTCGTCATGTGACGAATGAAAGTCTCGTTGTCCTACAATCAGATGCCACCCTATGTTCAAAACGTTTAATTTCGTAGCAGACTTTCCGACTACAAAAGCCTACGGCCGCAAGTTGAACGCGCTGGAGGCGTTTTAAGATATAAAGGAATCTCATCATTCAGGCCAATATGTCGTACCTTAATACTCGTGCTTATTATCAAGTTAGGGTGAGTTAACCTTAGAAATCAGCAAATGATCTTAGGTGCGGAACGGCAAACTCCGAAGGCGAAACTAAATGCAAAAACTAATGCTGGCATATTACGACGAAACACACAGAAAAGGAACAGGACACAACGTGCTGTAGCAAACTTTTATGGTTTGCTTCAGCACAATGTGCCGCCAGCAAACCTTTATAGTTTGCTAACAGCACTAATTTGACATCTTTTTATTTAAATCTGGTTTATTAGTAAAAATATTGAGCCAAACTAATAACACATTTTCACCAACCGAATGATGAATAGTCTTGGTACTCGTCTTTTGATATCCAGTATAATACTTTTAGATGGCGCTGAATCTGTAATTCTAAATATTAAAACCACATTATAAGAAACTGAAAATCAAATAAATTGCACAAATAAAGATGAAAATTTTAATGAAAAGAAAGTTAAAGAAAATTTTTAAGCGCTACAAAATTGATCAAATTTCGTCCTTAGGAAACTTACTTTATTGTCGAAAACATCTGGATTCCAGGCATCAGCTCGTGTACCTTTGTTGACAAGCATTTCCATGAGTTCTGAAAAAGAAAACACAGTTCCTTATAGACAATTAAACACAAATAATACAATTTTGTAATACAAGTTTGTTTTTCAATTTTCTTCGCAAAAAATCCGTGCTGTTCTTTCGAAGTTTAATTCAAGGAATATTCAAGGAGAAAAATGACAATTTTCAAGCACACCTTTTGCCCGTCATTAAAGCGAAAGCATTAAAGCGTTCATTAGATCGATTGTCATGTTCAATAATGCCTTTCAAACTTCAACAACCCCAATCAAATTATAATTGCGCTAAAAGTAAATTCATTTACAACAAGTAATTAAATATTCCGTTAATTTGAAGTTCAATAACGTCGATGTGAAAAAACATTAACATTTATGGTATTTCATTAGCGTCAATCAAAATTCAATGAGAAAAATGGGGAAATCAAAAAAATAAAAAGTCAATTAGCGATAACGCGTATATATTGACACATGTTGTATGAAGAAGACTGGTAATAACAATTATCAAGACTAGCATTGTGCTTCTTAGTGTAGTCGTCCACGAATTGTATCAACGTTCCCTTTTTATGTACAAATATTCTGCCATAAAATGAAAACAACAGTCTTGCCATTTTGTTAGATATTATATATTACTTATAATCGAAATAATTAGTTTACTTTTACTTGATCACGATGTTCCAGTAATATTCGAGTTTTAAAGCTGTAAATTTCAAGGGCTTTTCAAGCAAACTTGAAAGTCAAAATTTAATTCAAGGAGTTGCACGAACCCTTTCTCAGTTCGACCCAACGGAGCACTTGAAGTCGGATTTTGACGTCCAATAAGGACACTGGAGTTACATTTCAATTGGCCTATGAGTATAATCCGGATGGATAATTGTTTGGACAAGGAAATCCGTCCATGCAGTCCTCCTTTTCAATTTTGAAATTTAGAGACACCTACTGTATTGATTTTCCGTGTTTGAATACTGTGATCCAAATATACGGGATGTTTCGAGACTTCAGGAAAACAACAAATCTCTTAGCTTTCCTAACGTATTGAAGAAATGGGCAATTCTCCCAAAAATCATCAACTCCCAATCAGAGACAAGCTATACAAGATGAACCCAGCTAAAGTCAAGCCACCTCAACGTAGTGAAAAAAGAAACAAGTGAGCATTTTTTCACCTTTCAGAAAGTCAAACACACTGAGTATTTGAATCAGTATTCAAATTCAGCTTTTTTGCCGTAGCCCTCTTCTTCCGTAAAGGGCTTTTTACTCGGGCGATTTACATCCTCTTGAGACATGCGGTCGAATAGACTAACTTACAATTGTACCAAACCCTTTGTGCAAAACTTATATGGTCCATTGGTTTCTTGAGTAATTCACCCTATCGCGTGGTTCAGGATGAGAAAAATCGCAATTTAAGAACGAATGTCTGTAGATATCGAGGGAAGGTTGGCCACAGTCAAAAATCGATTTCTCACATTTTTGTTTCGAAGAAAGGTGTTATCAATTGAGTAAATAATATTCAGTTTGTTCTCCAACAGACCGCTTCAATTTCCAGAAAATCAAGAATATTGATTTTGTCCATTACCAGCCTCCTCAAAATCATTGAAATTGCTTGCGAAAATACAAGGTACCCAAACCTCCCTGGTATGAAAAATAAAAGGCTCCTTTTGAAAATATGTTGTTTGGTATTAGACTATTGGGGACTTAACTCGAAAAGTCTAAGACGTTGTTCCTGGCAATGTCGAATTAGCCAGAATCCACAATTTATCGAGTACATTTTTCGAGCTCACGAAAATGTCTATTTCACCTTCAATACGGTTTTCTAATTTTCGTCATGTGCACTTCTCAGCATTCAAAAAATATTTGGCTGTAAATGGTTTAAGTGTTGTTCTAATACATATGTAAAATCTGGCTTGGGGTCTTAAGTGAGCTCGAAACGTGACACCTTCAAAATGTCAAAAATTTTGAGTACAAAACCAGGCTTAATGATGAGAAGTGTAAAAGTTGAATGTGTTATCGTCCAGGCGGTCTGTCAATTTGCTGGATTGGGTACCCACCGGCTACAAAGAATAATCTGAATTCTTTCGTAACATAGCATTTTACAGAATTCTATATTCTTTTCTTAGTATAAAATTATTCCATTTTAAAAGTGAACATCAGTTTTATTCGCCACAACGGTTGTGAACCGTGTGGTTTGTGATGACGATAATATCCATTTCAACTTCAAAACGGATTCGCGATTTCCCTCCGTGAACTTTTCGGGAAATATTTCTACGAAACTCCAGATGTTTCGTGATTTCCAGGCTGCTGTATTGTATATGTAATATATTGCTGGGGGTCTTCAAAGGCAGAAACTATGACTGAAATGTGAGACATGTAACCAACGGATATGTCATTGTTCAGCGCCAGATTTAGGCATGGGCAAGCTGGGCAGTTGCCCAGGGGCCTCCACATATTTCATGAAACAAAAAATTGTAAGGAAAAATATATTTGTGAGTACATTGTTGTAGTGTGGTAGTCTTTATGCTTTAAGCATTCGTTTTAAACATAGGAACTTCGCGGATTCTTATAATCTTCTGGATTGATCATGTACTAGCTTATTCAGACTCTTTATACTTGAAACATAGAAAATAGATTATTATACGATGTTTATAGACCTATATGTTTATTCAGATTCTTTGTTCTTCAAAAATATACTTTATGGATGACTGTAAATGTCTTGTCACCTTTTTAGTATTCTAAGGTGGGCGTCCACATGTTATTGTTATGCTGTCCAAAGACTACAATGCAAAGTTTTAATCTAAGTACGAAAAATTAAGTACTGAATTCGTATTCTCTCCTTTATACAAGATTCTTCCATTCCAAAGGCGTATATCAGGTTAATTTTCAAAAACTGGCCGACATTGGTGTTGCGTGACAACCAATAAAAATTTCGCTAACTTTAAAAGCTAGAACGGAGACTCGGTATTGGGAACAGAAAATGGGAAAAGGAAAAAGTGGACCGCGAAGAGGGGAATCTTTCAATTCCGGAACGCAAAAAGGGGAATATTCACATGGGGAATTTTTGCAGTTAAAACCATTGGCTAGACAAAATTACATATGGGTAGGTTGACTCACGTTTTTCGACTTATCAGTTTGATATTATTTGGATTAGCACGACAGCAAGTAAAAATTATTCATCGCCAAAAACGATGTCAGAGGGTTCGAAACGTTTGGCCTTCAAGTCTACAATCTGGTAAATTCTAGGTTTATCTAACCTATATTATTCGATATATCTATAGACAATTCCGATGTAAGTTGGAAAAATTACGAAGGTTTTCAGGATGGTGAACACGACCGTTTCACGCGTCAACTTGATTCCCGCACTTTGTGTATTTCCATTTAAGGCCTCCCCATGTCAGATTCAGGTACCCAAACTTCCATAGGCGTATATCAGTAAACTGCTGCGTAGGTTGTATTAATCAATGTGTATTAAACTCATTCGCGACTGCATAGTTCGTTTTCGAACTTAAAGACTTTTCGTCCTATGGCTAACGGTAGAAGATCTTACTTGTTAAGGGGAGAGCCTCATTCAGGAACGAGCTAACCCATGGGTAAAAGAACGTTGAAGCTTTAGTTTCCTATTATTTTTTCCATCTAATTGGTTAACTTCGTTTAACTTCCAATTTTCTTTGCACTTTTTAATGTTTAACTCCGACGCAGGGCCTCCGACGGATTTTTGTTTAAGAATTTCAAATTGGGTCTTATTTTTTATGTTTTATTCTATCTACCATGGGTACCAGAAGTTAAACTTTTCTCTCGCGACGAATCGAAATAATGAGGCGATATCCAGCGACGTTTATTTTATTGTCTACTAATTTAGGGAGTCCAGGGGATTTCTCCGGACATTTTTGAGTACTGAAACCTCTGAAATTACGTTTTTGGAGAAGTAGTAAGGGGTCTTTACCCTTAACGTCTCTCGCTACTACAATCCTGGAGGAGCCGGTGTCAAATCGACTGCACCCTTGACTGCAGATTTTGGTTTTTGCAAAATTGCCATATGTATTGAATATGTATTAGTATAAAATTTAGACTATACACAGCCGAAGTTTTGTAGCAATCCTGAGATGGCCACATGATGAAAATCACAAAACAGCACTGTAAGTGGAATGAATATCCTGTAGTACGTTGGAAAATGTGGTCAATAAATCGTAGATTCCTGCTCATGATAACGGCCAAGAAAAATATTTTATTTCCTGGTAGCAAAGCTCTCTATAGTTTGATATCCAACAAGTATTTTAAAAAAGGGCCTTCATTTTCTCAAGCGAGAGGAGTTTCAATACCTTCAATTTCCACATGCTATTTCTGTGCTTCTGAGCCGGTAATGGGGAAAATCAGTTTTCAATTTTCTCGAAATTTAAGCAGTCTACTGGTGAACAAACTATAACCCTTTTATTTACTCGTTAATACCTTCCTTTGGACCAAAAATGAGAGGAATCGAAGTTTGGACTGTGGCCACGAAAATCTAATTTTGTTTGACATTTAGAGACATTCGCTCTTAAACAGCCCTGGTCATAGGCGTACGGGCCGGGGGGGCTGGGAGTGCGGCAGCCCCACCAAGTTGGGAAGAGGGAGTCTTTTTGGGCAGGCAATTGGGAAAATCGATTTAGGATTGAGGAAAAGGTTGAGATAGTGGTGGTAGTTTAGCCTCCTGATGACAATTCATGGAAGAAACACGACTAAAACGGCTGTTTAAAATGTAAAATATTTGAGAAAAATTTGAAAGTTTTTGGGCAAATAGGCTGCCACCCCCCAGACATAGAAGCTCCCGTACGCCTATGGCCCTAATAGTCTCCATCATTTGTTCTAGAAATTGGCATGAGCAACAGTGTAACCTCTTTTTGCTTGTTTCATGGAGTTGGAGTGCCCGAGAACTTGCGTTGGAGAAAAATCCTGGTCACAAGACTACCTGTAGTACTACACAAATGTATCCAAAAGGCAATTCTGGGTTCATGCTGAATACCTTTTCCAAAAGTTTAACAACGTCTTGTTTTTACATACCAGGTAATATTGGCAAAGAACTAGTTAGGTGGCATCTGTTAATAAATAACCAGCCAGGTAGCTTCAAGGAAGGCTAATACGTAACCAGGTACCATAGAAAGCATCTGTTGTTTCTCTTCACAGTGAGGTTGAATGATACCATAATTTTTGCTCCCGACTATCTTCAAGTAATGTTGCCAATTAGTCCATCTGCTACACCTGAACATCCTCCAGCCACACCTTCACCATTGTCAGCTCAATCAAGTAAACATATAATATTCTGTGAATAAACCAGATCCATCTATTACTTTGATTATCACAACTATAACGACCACCACCTTAACATTGACCAACACACCCAATTATGCCCAACACGCCATGCATCATGGGTGCTCTTGCATCAAGCTACCATCATTACCACCATGGCAACACCACCACAACCACCAAGATAAGCACCTCTCATTGTGATGTATTTTTACCAATTAGGGTTTTGAGTGCGATGAACCGGACCTTCATGTGGATAGAAATTAGATAAGCCCCTGCACTATCACAGACAGCAGTGATTGCTCACTATTACCGTGTTTGCAAAAGAGACTTACTGTCTCCCACATCTATTCAGGTCGTGGTTCATAGGTGTTGTATGGTAGTATTGAGTGCAGTATGTTTTATGAAGTGATTATAGTGGTAGTTGGGGTGGTGTTGAAACAGAGTAATGCTGGTTGGAGTGCTGCAAAAGTAGGGGTTGGGGATGGTGTAGTGGAAATAAGTGAAGTATTGTTAATGTAAATGTGCTGGTAGCTATGGATGTGGAGGCTACAGTGAGAGATGGGTTTTGAATACTCACTACACCCAGGTATGCCTTCCTTCAACCCAGCATTCTTCAACCATATCGACATCCACCATGATCCACAAGCATCCAGCACCTGCATCCTTACTCTGCCCGGGTAACGTTATATAGATTTCCTGCGTTAGGTCGAGAATGGTGTTAGCGGGCATGCTGAATGAATAGTTGGAGAAAGGGAAGGCTAAACAGATTTTCTGATGCAAAACATCACTGACCACTTGACTTGTCTCATGGCCAACATCACTTTTGTCTTTTAATATCTGAAAATGTCAAAATAAACAAAATAAGATAATTAGTGTGGGTTAAAGTAGTGCAGAAATTAGTTAAAAGGCTTGCAGACTGCCAAACTTGTGTAGAAAAATTCTGATGCCTTCAGTGAAGCCCCTTCTTTGTTTCACTCTGAGGAAGAGCCTTTGCTGGAACGATCAGAATGGTTCTATATGAGTTGGGGTAGTCAATCAACCTTCTAACTTTCTATGGTGCTTCATATCACTGAATAGGCGTACACAGCATCCTACATTTTAACATCATTTTTTGAATTAAAGTAGCCTGGTACTGATTGTTACTACATAACTTAGGATGACAGACCTGCTTGTACCTACATAACCATGTATTTCCTAGTAGTTTTAAGATTAAGCCTGTATTACTCATTACTTTTCCTCTGCTCTGTTGTCTCAGGAAACTGGAAACAAACACCATGAAATAAATTTCAAAGGCTCTACAATAGAGCTGTGAGAAAGAGTACAGTAGTCACTGAAGACCCATATGATGTAAGATAGCATCCAAATTTAACCATTGAACTGCGTGAGTGGTAGGTTTTCTGGCCTTCACACATTTATATTCAAGCCTATTTTCTTGCCAGTGAGTACCAGTAAGTTTTAAAATAGGTTTGCCATTTTCAAAGACAAAGGAAACTGTCTCCAATGTAGTACTGTCTAGCCCTCGCATTTGAGAAATATACAAGAAAAGGCACAAAAATACTTCACATATGATGAAGGTCAAGCCAATCTTCTACATTCTGGACAAGAGAGTTTAGAGGAAATATCATGATTTAGAAATTGAAATTTCTAATTATAAGACTGACAAAGCTCTGCAATTTCAAGATGCAAGTAACAATCACTGTGAACCTAATAAAGATGCCAAATATATGGTACCAAATGATAAGACTGTCAAATGAGGACACCACAAAGTTGAATATTGGCAATAATTACATACAAATATATACTGCATTTCACGATGTATAAGTCAATAGTTTAGAGCATTAACAAATTAAAAACATGCTTCGACTATACAAAGGGTCCCAAATTTAGATATTGATTTGTAAACTTTCTATTGTGTTTTAGTCTTAATCCTGCCACACACGAGAAACTGGCTGAGCTAACAGCCTTGCAAGACAGTCAGCTCAGCAGGTTTCTATCATCAGCAGATGATTTTCGTGAGGATTTAACCCTTTCTCATCCAATGTCTCAGTCTCCGATTTACTGGATGAAATTCTTCTTGAATTGTGACCAATCTTTCCTCCAAGTTTCACTGAGATCAAATGATCAATAGCTTGCTTCGGAAAGAGGATCAAATGTTTTTATTTTCGACCAATCATATTGCAGGAATTTGATGTACTAACCTGACCAATCAAAACACCCCAGAGTACTGTCTTTGCAGAGGTCTGACCTCGATCCACCAATGAAAAGCTCCCAGTTGCAAAAGCTTGTGATCCGTCAAAACAGTGACAGTTCGACAACAACAAAATGTCTTCCAAACAAGCACAGTACAAAACAAGATTTAAAATTAAAGTAGCTGAATTTGCAGCTGGAACCAATAACTGTACAGCTAGCCATGCAAATTCCTTATAAATTTTAGCGTATGTCTGTTGCTAAGTTGTATATTTGTAAATTTATCTCAGTGCATTAAAGTTATTTTGAAATATAAATATTGGTAATATTTTGGTAACTTATAGTAAAATACTGACTCGAATTATACACAGGTTATGACAAAAAAATACAGTATTCTGTTGGAAAATAGAGGGGCAGACTTATACATTGTATTGACTTATATACCATGAAATACAGTAATTAATTTTTGCATTTGTGTTTGAATTTATTTGTGAATATAGAGATACAGAACTATATTTTCTAAAATACAAAAAATATTGTTTTTTAGTAGTTAAATTCAGCATGGTGCATGGTCTCCGTGTTTAAAGGGTTACAGTCAATATCCATGGATATTGGGATACCACAAATCTCATGCTCTGATCACAATCTGCACAGGATCCTATTTTTATATAATTCTGGAAGGGAAGTCCAAGTTGACTATCAGCTCATCAATAGCAGGCTCACAAACTAACAAGGTGGACAAAAACCATTGTAAAGAAATGAAAACTATGAATTTGTAACTCTAAGGTTTGAATTAACAGTTTGCAATTCGTGAATGGGAGTTCATATTTTGTAAGCTTAAAATGAATTATTTTGCCAATGGTTGTTACATTTTGTTTATCATTAAATAAAACACACTTTTGGATTCAGGGTTTTCACTTGGTTGTCTTTGATAAATACATAACTTTGGCACAAAATTTCAATGAATCCAACCTAAAATGTTATAGCCATAGGCCTAACTATGCAAGAAACATTGTGGCTTTTCTTATGGTTTTTGTTGATTCTAAAGGTACACTGTGCTATGAACTTTAGTTGTTTTTAAAAAAATAAGTTATTAATTATAATCTTGACTGAAAGGTAAAGTTGAAAATTGTCACAGTAAGTTATAACTTATGCAGTTTTATTAATGAAATTTGGAAAAATTATGAATGAGATCAGGGAAATAATATAAAAATAGTTTTCTCGGGTGTTTTAGCTTTTGATTGATATATGAATTGTCTTCCATAACATGTAAATTAGTAAAAATTTTCCCAGCATTCTTAGGTACAATGGGGATTCATGTGGCCAGATAACCACACATACCTCAACCTTTTGTAATTGGAAACATTTAGTAGTGCAGCCTCAAACCATGTGATATAACATACGAAATTTTTTTTGCCACAAACTTACACACCCACTTGCTCAATAATTATAAAGTGAGAAGACTGTAGTTTATAGTCCAAATATCATCGGGCTTTCTTTTAAATACTGTAACCATAACAGTTGACTCTCACTGAACCACTGAATACCGAACCCATGAGAGGTTGTCTTCACTGAACTACTATGGAAAGCAGCTTCGTTATTGCTGACAGGATTATGTATAAAGTGTATTCACGTACTCCCCTGTTTGAGCTTTACTCCTTTCACTGAACTACTATGGAAAGCAGCTTCGTTATTGCTGACAGGATTATGTATAAAGTGTTTTCACGTACTCCCCTGTTTGAGCTTTACTCCTTTCAAATGAAAGAATTTAATTCATTAGTCGTTCTGTTGAACGTCGGAACTCTGACGTTGTCCTCCAATTCTGCCGCTTTAACGTCACTTGAAAACCCTTCATATTACGAAAAATACTCGGCTAAGAGTCAAACTAAAAATACGACTTAATTTTCGCAATTTCAAGCATGCTCTGACCGCCCTTTCACCCAGTTAGCTGCTTACAAAAGGTAAGTTTACCAGCAATTCATAGTTTGTGTCTCAAAGATTGATGAACTAACAAACCCAAGACACTGAGTACATTCAGCGAACAACCTTTGGCTTTAGAACACTAACTTTTTCACGTTCGTTAGAACTTTTAAACACTTGAAGTTTGGCAAGAAATGTCAGCGTGCCATCTCAAAGTTGTAGCAATAGCAAAAGGTACTTACACTGAATGATGCAGAGGAAAATGTCTGCCTCGCCTTTGGTCTTCGGCCTTCGCCGGCTTCGGGAAGGTTGCTGTCTCTTCTAACACCCTTTGCAGTGAAACTCCTGTGCTGTGAACTTTTGAATTTCTGACCGATACCAGGAACTTTTGGTTAGGGTAAGTAAAGCAGCCATCAGTCAACCATTTAGATTTCCTTTCGCATTTCACGCGGGTTCACAGTCGGTTACAACATGTGCTTCGAGTTGGGCGTTTAAAACCGCTAAAATTAGCCACGTGACTTTTAAAGGCAATGCATAATTACATCCGGCTAGTACCGGATGCAAGAGAGACGCGAAAGAAACACACAAGAAAAGACACAAATATGTTCTTTTCAGTGAACTCTACAGCCCCGTTCAGAGTTGCAATTTTCTTCCCATGCGATCCTAGTTTGTCATCCTAGTTTGTGTCATAAGCTTACGATAACCTTGACATTTAGACACCTCCCAACATATTTCGCTCCAGTTCGTCCTCCACGCTTTCGTTAGTTTACTAATAAGGCAGAAAATCCCAAGTCTAAGAGACTCAAAGACTTCCATCGGAGTCCATGTAGTTCAATGGCCAGAGCATTTTACTAGCGATAGTTTCTCGTTTCACTTGAGGATGAGGGCTCGGTAGCACAGTGATGGAACGCAGCTCTCCGAATTGGTAGAGATCCCCACAATCCCTACAATTCCCAAGTGAAAATAGCCGTTTTGGCCAGTTTTCAAGTTAAATGCCTTGAGAACGGCATTAGGGTACGGCAATAGGGTAACGACCCGGGATTAATGAATTCAAATTTAATCAACGTTGGTTACAATTAAGGAAAAAGTTTTTAATTTCTCGCAGATTCAGCAAAATTTTATAAACAGACTTAAATATAAACGCCAAGCTTAGATAAACTAACGCCCTATTTACAATTATTACAATTAAAACCTTAATTTACATTCAATACAACAATAAATAAATTCCTATAAATACAATTTACTCTTTACACGTCTATAATGACCTAATAATTAATGTATTATATTCACAGTTTATTCAATTTCGTTTGGCACTTTGCTGAGCATTGTAGTCCCTCGTTTCTCAAGAGCGCAAACTCTGGAGTGCCAAATAACCAGCTGCAAAATGAACAATCTCGAACGAAACCAACGGCTCACTTCCTCAACAGAGGGAAATGCTGAATTTGTTGAGAGATCAACCAGAAAAAAGAAAATTTCCCCGCTTCAGACAAACTCGCCGGACACTTCCGTCCAGTGTAAGACCTTTGGAAAATTATAGTCAAGACGACTATACAGTTCTCGTGCACACTTTGTTTAGATAGTGTTCTACTAAAATGAGATAAATTGGGATTATTTCACTGGTCCAGGATTGTTTTACTGGTAAGTTTGTTGATCTGACGACAAAGTCCGATATTGCGATGGTGAGAACGAAACTGACAAAAAGTGAAGACGACTGGCGATGATTCTGGCTAACGTCAAGGATCAATCCGTTTCAAACGAAGGGATGGATCCGTCTTTAGTAATTTTTGTTCTTTCTGAAAAACCAAAAGACGAAAATCCATCAAAGCTTGAACATTAATATCCAAGTTGAAGTAGACAAAGCGAGTTGTTTGATATGGGCAGGGCAAGGCATTCAAGCAAGGGGCACTTTAGTATTAAGACACCATCGGGACCATCATTATCTTCATGATCATGATTTTTGTTGTTTTCTTAGTTACTGATCATTTCGACCTTCATTGTCTTTCCCATTCCTTTCACTGTTCCCGTTCCCGTTATCATTGTCAGGACCATGACTATCGCGATCATCATATCACGATCATCATATGACGAGTAGCAGCGCAAGGATG
>JBAHVQ010000338.1:334019-348392 GCA_036872915.1 Nanipora kamurai | reverse complement strand
GGACAACACTCTTCTCACATGTGACCAAGGTAACTTTAATCAGAAAACTGCGCGTAGCCGGAATCGAACCCCAGTCAGGTTCGCAAGAGCTCATTAGAAGAATGTTAAATTCCACGGTACAGTTCACTGATGACGTTAACATTGTCGATTTCACAATGTTTGTCAGGGTTTACTCATTAAGTTTCGAACAAAAAAAGGATTCATTTGGGAATTCTTTAGCGTCTATTTTTGATTATTTCTCTGAGTTTGGAGTTTAAAAAAATAGCAAGTGTACTAAAGAGCTTTGGCACTTGATGTCCCAAGGGATTTTTGCCCACGATTACGCAGCACTTTTCGAGACAAACTCCATTCAGGCGCGCAAGTAGAATTTTGACGAGGGTGTCCCAAGCGTTCGAGGACGGAGTCCGGGGCATGCCCCACTTGCTTATACCTAAAAAAAAAAGCCCGCGACACGCAGGAATATTAGAAGAAAATCCCTGTCTTCGAGACAGTTGATGGTCAGGGTTCAGTTGTGTAAAATGCTGCTTAACTTAAATTGTGATTACTACTTGATTTTAGCCAATCAGGATCAGAGTATGAGAATTTAACTACATTTTAATCGACCGACGGTTGTCTAAATCATAATTAAGAATTTTATACAACTCAGGCCAGATATATAACAAGTAAAAATTTTGCAACATACCAGATATATCAGAAAATGATGATCAAAACGAATTCCATAAAGTTTTACAGGACCAACGTGAAGATTTCTGACTTTATATCCAATAAAGCACTTATGCTCAGTTTTTAAAGATTACTTATCCAATTCATTAATAATTCACAAAGGGAAAACAAAACCAAATGAATATTTAATCAGTATTGTAAATATGGATACAGCATGGTCCGAATTTACGCGAATCTTTTGGATTTTCCTTTCTTTCGAATTTCTTGGCTCAAACGATTCGTATCCCTAAAATAGTTCGTAAATATACACATTCAGATGCGTTCACTGGATAAGTAATTTACAATATTCCCGTCCGAACATGTATGGGGGTTTCGTACGGCTCGCCTGGTAGATCTCCATACAGTTCGGCCGCTCACATTGTAAATAGTACATAAAGAACTATTGGTCACCTAGAATACTGAATTATTAACATGCTAAAACGCTTAGTTTTGGCTGTATTTATTAGTTATAATTTAGACTAACCAGAGTAAAATAGTAGAGTACGTCCTCTATCCCCGGGGCTGTAGCAGCTCTCGGTGGCCTTGATTTCGAATCTGCAGGGCTGAAGTGTGTACATATCCATTTTCACATACCTTGCACCGATCTCGTATCCAATCCTCTTGTATACGTGCGCGTTTGGAATCAGACAGTCCGGCGTGATAAGCGACGGCCTGGATACCAGACTTGTGAAGATCATCAGCGACTTTATCGCACTCCTTTCTTAAGTTAAAAACATTCTTTAGTCTCAAACGATACAAGTTATACGTCGACATTGCCGAATTTCTTAACCTTTAGTGTCTTGTCGCGCACTTTTTTGTACGACCTTTGTGTGCACAAATTATCGATCAGGACAATATAAAACAATAAACCTTTGCGGGTAGTTTTTGAGTTGAAACAATTCCAAACACTCAAGGGAGATTTTCGGAAAAAAACATGCGACACTAAAGGTTAATGATGGACATTTACGGATAACAAGAGATCGTACCTTGACAGGCAGTAAATTATTCCCGAGTCGTTGGCATGATTTTTTTTTATTGATTCGATAATTTCCTTCATAACTTGTTTTTTTGGACGAAGGAGAAACTGGAGATTTGGTCGATTAAAACTCTGGCTAAACCTACGTAAACGAAAGCGTATAGTCTTGTCATCTCGTAAATTTGATCAGGACCGCAAAAGACGAGGAAACGTATGGAGAATAGGAGAGAAAATGGAGTATAAAGGAAGCAAAGCGAAAGGAAGAGAAATGAAGAAAAAAGGAAACGAAAAAGAAGAAAAGGAAACAGTATGAATATACAAGAATAAAGCGAAAGGATGCCCAGAAAAAAAAGAAAATCTCCAAAAAAGGAGAAAATACGACAATGGATAAAAGAAAAGAAGAGTACAGTGCACTTTTATTTGCGTTTGGCAATTTCAACGCTCTAACCAGTATCTTTATAAGTATGCCGTGCATTATTTAGAAAAAGATTCTTTCAATGTTTGACATGCATAAGCCACAGCATCTAGATGCAAATAACTGATCAACGTCGAAATCTTTCGAAGACTTGGAAAGTTTATCGTCACCGAAAGGAGCCTTAACTTACCACATAGGATTGATCATCCTCAACTGTGTAACAATATCCTTCCGTACCCGCGGTGTTGCTGTGGCGGTCAAAGCCATCATTGGAATCCCATGAAATTTATCTTTTAAAACAGATAACTTCTTATAATCTGGACGAAAATCATGGCCCCACTGACTGACGCAGTGCGCCTCGTCAATGACAAACCGACTCAGCATTTTTCGGTTGTACAGTCCACGCATTGCTGAAAGAAGCTTCTCACTAGCGCCAAGCTTTTCTGGGGTAACATACAACAGTTTTGTTTGAGGCTCTTGAAACGAAAGATCCCTGTAAATATCGAGCGTGGTCTTCTCTCTCGTCTCCCCTGTAAGCTGACAAGCTGGTATCTGTGATGAGAAAAACAGGACTAGGCGAGTCAAGCCAATCTAGGACAACAAAGGGTAGGCAAGAGGAAGACGTGGGATGAGGAGAAGAAAGGATGAAAAATTTATAGAAGAGAAAGAAGGTGAAAGCAAGGGAGAAAAGGCTTTTGGAAAATATCGAAGGAAGGGAGAATGCAGAGTACATGTAAACGAGTCAATGGAAGAAGACAGATCTGCCGATGATCAGATCAATCGGAAATTAAAAGCAAAGGTCGGTCACCAGTCTTTTCCCGATGAATCGATTATTGTCCGCGATTAATCAGTCTTGATAAAGGAATCACCGACTAATCACAGATCACTTTTATAACGGGACAAAATGCTATTTTGGTTAACCATAGCTCGCGACAAGGTCGTTCTAAGTTTAGTTACTTTTTTATTCTAGCACTTCAAAATTCGCTCATGTACTACTTGCAGGAAGGTAAACCGTCTTATTTATACTGAATAATAGGAGTTTCGCACGGAGTATATTTAATTAACTAAAGAAGTATCATGAACTTAACATACTTTACAAGTAGTGCAAATGTTTATTGTTACCAATGAAACCATGTTACTGGGTACCAGGAATGTTGCAAGGAATGAAAAAGATAACGGGCTGGTAATTTTGCTTCGCTTTTGAGCTGTTGGCCTTCAAGGCCATTACTAAAATATAGCACAAGTGTTTCTCTTATTAGGTAAGTTACAGGGGCGCAACCAGAAATATTAAAAGGAAGGGGTTGGAGTGTATTAGAAGGACAGCGTTATGAAGATTTTCTCAAATTCGAATGCAGCATTTCTACGTGGGTTTGGGAAATGTGACAAAATACAGTCACTAACAGGTACCACGAAAAGGGCATAGTTCGCTTTGTTCCTAACCCCTCCTCTAGTTGCGCCCGCTGAGTTAGACAAGGTATACTTACATGGTTCGAGACTAATTTGGAAACTTGATCTTGAATTAAAGATTTCAGAGGGGAAACGACCACGGTGACACCGGGAGAAATGATGGCAGGGAGTTGGTAACAAAGACTCTTGCCCCCTCCGGTGGGCATCAGAATGAAGCAATCTTTATTCAGTAGCGCAGCGGTGATGGCTTCACCCTGGTTGAATCGGAAACACTTCAGGCCGAAAGACTGGCGCAAAGCCTTGAACATATCTCGACTGAACTGGTAATCTGTTCTTTTAAATTCACCTGGCAAGAAAAAAATATATTGCAACATTAATTCGAAAATTCGCCAAACGAATCTTCACCTAATCAATGAGGAAAATTCAAAAGAAATTAAAGTTAAATCAAAGTTTGTAAATATGGTACAGAAGTGATTGACAAAACATCAATTTTGTATCACGCATAAAGACATTGCTTCTCCCATCTGCATGACCATAGAACTGGAGCACTCACTCAACACAATTTTTCATCTACTTTCCAGCGGTAATTTCTATTTTATCGGTATTCTATTTAGTAAGTTTTGTATCGGGATCTATAGATGCTCGGCTGGCCTCGTGTCTGCTTATTGTAATTACAAATTGTATCGTAGGCAGTGGTCAACTCGAAAGCGCAATGCTACTTTGACCGCTGTGCACTTACTATATAGATAGATAGATAGATAGATAGATAGATAGATAGATAGATAGACAGACAGACAGACAGACAGACAGACAGACAGACAGACAGACAGACAGACAGATATACTTTCTCTGTATGGTAATTTACTTAATCCCTTACTATTGTAAACTCATTCAATCCGTCATGCGAATAAAATAATTCTAGTTCGGATTCCCGAAACCTTTGTGGAGCGTTTTAAAAAAGTCGGCTACGATGCCTGCTGGACACATTAGTAAGTTCGTACAAAGAACCGACTATTCCGTTTTCCTTTTTTTTGAAGGCAGAAACCTTCAGCCAGAGTGGACTACCTCATACACGGAAGCCGGTTGAAGAGCACGATTTTATTATTTCTTTTTTTTAATGTGCAACTCACTTCTATATCCATCATCAGGTAACGAGTTACCAATCTTCTTTACAAGTGTTTTTTTACTCGATCCTCTCGGGGTAGATTTCCCCTCGGTTGATTTTCCGGCAGGAGTTATACTCCAGTTACATTCTTTAGCTGCTGAGATATTTTGTCCCAAGGATGGTCCAAAGGACGCAACATTAACTGTATTTCTAAATTTTGACGAATCAGCGCCAGTCGCAGACGAAGCATTTGGGGTGGACGAACTGCAAGGATTATTCCAAGATGTTGAAGAACAGAGGGAATATGGCTCCTCGTCGTCTTCACCTGATAAATCAATTATATTCGGTCGACTTTCGCTTTTAAACTCAGTCGTTTTTTCCTGCCATGTGGGAGTACTTTTCACGAAAAGATCTTTGATTTGGTTGAGTGACTGCACTGGGGGGTTCCTTTGAAGAATAGGAGGTGATTTTTCAAAAAAGCTGTCTCCACATGGCGGCCAAGTGCTGCTTTCGGAACTACGCCCACTTGAGGCACCAACACTTGTGGGTCGACTTATATTAGAATTACTATTTTCGATAAAAGAGCCAGCATCACCTGTAGGGAATATGAATATTATTTGAGAAAGAAAAAAAGGACTCGCACATTTTTTCTCCAGTTATTTACATCTCGGCTTATCGATCTGTTTGTCTACCTTAATTACTTTTGTGTAACCCCTGGCTTTTTCGTGCGTGACTTTCTGTTGATGAGTCCAAAAGGATTGGGAAACTGCCGAAACTTAGATCTAGAAAAACTGACGTTTCGAACGAAGGCGTAACGTTTTACTCAGACGGGGTCATTCGCTTGAAACGTCATTTTTTCTAGATCTAAATTCCGTCGGTTTCCCAACCTTTTTGGTTTTCTACAAGTTGTTCAATACTGCCTACGCAGCACTTTACTTTTACATCATTGTTGATGAGTCCGTCAGCTTGCCTGTGAGCAATTTAGTATTTGATTTAGTATTACATGGTTGCGTTTCTTTCGTTTTTATTTTATTGTTCTTGTTTTATATCTATCAACCGGTTTGTCCTTCTGTCGCTCTGTCTGTCTTACAGTAAGTGCTCACACTCTGAAATGTTCGTCTGGTTCACAGCACATTTGTTTTCCAAACAAATATAACGTACCAAATTTACGAATACCCTGGCCGACTTTCTAAGGGAAAAATAAAGACTTTACCATGTTTAGCTGATAGAGAATATTGACCGTTTGTTCGTACAGACAGCTTCTCCTTAACTTTGGAGTTCAATCTTTTCTTTTCCGCTCGAAGCCTGTTCCTAAAATTATACAGAAAAAGAAGTGGTCACCAAATTATATCACTTAGAGCAAAAATGTCTGCAAGCATATTCCAAAAACATAAGAAATGCATGCTGGTTATTCCTTAACTCTAAAACGATGGTAGGTTCGTCCATACGTCCGAATACCCGTAAAGGTATGTAATGGTTTGTTTCTAGTACTTCTTCCCAACTATCACTTATCCTTTGACTTGCCTCTCTACTTGCCGTTTCTTGAACGTTTGGTGTTTTGCGTCCCCGAGCATATTCTGCAGGAGTTCATCATCAAAGCCCTTCAGACTGTCCGCTATTTCCTCTAAGATATTGACGTATTGTTCGCACGTGCTGTTGAACTTTTCCTGGAGATCGTCAAGTGATGTCTATTGGATGAAACAGACAGAGAATGTAACATTGTCTCAATCCTCAGAATTACACGTTGGGAACCCTGAATATTAGGGGCTCTGGTTCAATCAACTGCCTATTGCTACGCCACTGCGGTTTAGTTGTTCTTTCAGGACAACTGCCCACCAAGAATAGTCGAATTTAAGTTCTTGTTTGTGTCGAACATGGGCGGATGGGAACATTAGCTTATGCACAGATTTCACTTGTTTCTGTCTTCATGTTTAGCGAATGCAATGTTCTTCCCTCTCAATACATGAAAATGTCAGGATCACTACGAGTTACCTCACTGAACAATGAAAGACGAGGCTGGTTGGTCTCCGGCAAAACATCTGCAAGCTGAACCTCACTATAACAGGAAAGTTTGAAAGCAAATGTCACCATCATTAAAATAATCAACTTCGTGAACGTTTAACAGGTGCCTCTTGTTTTGTCTCTCTGCCTGTCTGTCAGGGATGGTCGGTATGAGAAATTTCTGTCGTCAGTATGGTTGTAACAGTATACCAACACCATATTTATATACTACCTTTTATAATGTCAAGTTTTATGGGATCAAGAGAACTAGGAAAGAAATTCCCGATCTTGTCACCTTAATATCTCAAGAGTGCGGCTAGTTTCTGTCTCTTCAGCTAGTTTTTCTGTTTTTCTGTTAATGTAAAGCCAATTGTTTTATATTCATTTCAATAAAAGGAAACTAATTTTGACTAATACTAAGTTTCACTTCAAGACAATATCGACTTGCTCAAATAAAAATCGCACTGATGTCTGTAGAAAAGTTTACTGTTTTTTGTTTGAGTTATGAAGAAATCATCTTCAGCAAAAAATTTGCGCACCTGTCTCGACGTTGCATTATATGCGTTAGCACGAAGTTCCGTTAGTCCGGCTAGTGAGGTTCCGACTGACACTCAGATTTTTCTGTGTGCGAGTTGAAATTACAGAAATCGTGAAAATGTTTGGCTGGAGCAGGAACTTTTCCTTATTTTAATCTCTGAATTGGTAAGGAAACTTCATTTGAAAACGCTGTCTAGTAGAAAAAAGTATTTTTCAGCTAATAAAAAAAAGCAAACGTGTCTCTTAATTTCTACAAACTAGGTTACATCTAGATTTGAAACGAATTTACAACGGGTAATTCCCAAGCAACCATGTTACAGGCAAGACCATTCTTTCGCTGGGTGAAAAACTCTAGTTCGTATTTATAAAATAGCACCGTTTCCGGCCGAAACTTCATTTACGCTCAGGCAAATTCCGATTTTTTAAACTTTTGGTACTGACTTACTTCTGATTTCCTACATCAGAAAACTTTGTTGGCGAGTTGTTAGGTGACAAATATTCTGGTGGTGCAGGACTTGGAATATCCAAATCAAATTCCATCTGGAACAAGAAAAGCAATAACGTCGAATATTGAAAAATTACTGTATAAATGAAAATTCTCGAAGGAAACACGAATCTTAACAATTTGTAGTGATTAAATCCATCTTTTGGAGGTGCGACACAAGAGAACAATATTATACTAGTGTTGAATGGTTCAAAGGCCAACATTAAGCTTAACCTACTAAATACTACGTAATGCGCTGATGTATTGTGTCGTTAGATTAAAAACATAAAAATGAGGAGAAAACTTGTACCATAATACAGTTCTTTTCCAATTGATCTGAACCGATCAAACGTTTACTGAGTGTATAAAAATGCGTACCATGGGCATCAAACAAAATACGTACCAGAGAATCAGAAATTGCCGGTAAAACTGACTGCGTATTTAAACATGATTAGCGCGGCATAGAGGAAACCCACTCGACGATATCCATTTAAATTAATGCCAAGAAAAATTAACCGAACTATAAATTACCTCTAACTCCTGTCCTAAACCATCACCATCAGTTTCATCTGCATTAAAACAGGTCTCTTCATCTCCATTGAAAACGTTATCTTGATAATATAAAAAAACAATACAAAGCTGTTAATAAGACAATCACTAACTGTGAACTTAATCTTTTGTGATTATTTAATGAAAATTACCTAACATTTACCAGCTGACACAAACCTGGTTCTTCATCTCTATTATTGTCAATGGCCTTTTTTGGGCGTTTGAACGTATTTCTCTGGGGTACAAATTCAGATTCACCGTTTGAGGCAGTATCAAGCTCAGTGAAGGGTCTTTTGGAAGGCATTTTCACATCTTTCTTTTTCTAAATTTAGGGAACGATTAAAGTGAACAATAAATAAAGCAAACAAAATGGAATCAATTTGAATTTTGAGTTTGCAGTTTGACACTATTGAAGTCTTAGTAAATTTTTACTGATCAAACTGTGGAACGCCATGAACTGTGGGCTCAGAAAAACTCTGAGCTCCAGACGGGACTCGAACCCGCAGCCTTCTGAATGCTAGCCAGACGTTCTAACCATTGAGCCACTAGAACATCTAACTGAAAATCTACCGACATCTAACGGCTTGCAGTCCGGCAAGTCATTGGCGACTGGCTCAACCCAGGTTTAAATACCGAAAGTAATCTTGCTCTGCCATTCAGGGTAGCATTCAGAAGATTGCGAGTTCCAGTCCCGTCTGGAGCTCAGAGTTTTCCTAAGTCCATGGCATTCCACAGTTTGATCCGCAAAAATTTCCTAGGAATTTAAAATGGAATTACTTGTCGGTAATCATGTGAGAAACACTTAAACTTCAAGATAAAATCAACAAAAGAAACAATTATTTGTAATAAAAAAACACGAAGATAAATAAACAGATAAAAAAATTAATGTTATATAAATGAGCAAACAAACAAAAATAAGTGAGACAATTGTCTAACAGAGTAATACCTAGACAATGAGTTGAATGATGAAAAGGAGAACGCATAAATGTGGGGAATGAAGAGTATGAAAGAATTTATATAGGAAACAGATATAGAATTTTCATTAAGTTCTATAATATCATGAAGTCTATGCCATATCCATCTTATGAACAAAAAACTCACAAGATCTTGAAAATCTGAGTCACTTTCATTAGCTGTCATTGAAGTTTTGATGATTTTTAGCAAGCCTCCGTCTCCAGTAGAAGATCCAAAAGGGTCATCGGGACTATTCTGGCTAAAGCATGGTAAAATATATGTAGATACAGTAAAAGTCAAGCGTTATGGGTTACTATGCTCAATTATATACGGTAATCTAATTTTAATGGTTAAGTTGGCAAGACATTGCTCAAAAATACAGTATGCTTCCAAGACTTTAGAAAAGACCTAACTGTATTCTAAGATCAATAAAGTTATCTTTACAAAGTTTCACTTACTGGTTTGCATTACGTAAAATTGTAGCTTTTCCAATTGGAATTTCATTTTTCTTTAGGGTCGGATGAAATGGCGAGGTAAAACCAATGTCACCAGCTGGCGGCTTTCCTTTATCTGCATTTTGTGAACTTTCATGAATTGGTTTGAAAAACTTCGGTATACATGATTTTGAAGTGTTTCCCGATTCCTTTGCATTTGAAGATACAGAGCTTACAAACAAAATTATACAAATCAGAGAAGTTTAGTTAAAGAAAACTGTATATTGTTTGAAGCTTTCCGTGGTGATGTATAAATAAATATGGCACAATTTCTGAGCTTTCGACCCGTATTCTCGGGCCGTCTTCAAGGAAGTGTGATGCGTAGTGAAATTTTTGTTAACGTCACCGCGTCATTATACTAGCTGCTGTGGCCAACTACTTTGCACGGTAGATCCGCGAATCAATCCATAGAAATCTACAAACATCTGACCATTTCTCAAGAAGGGAAACCATTGAATGACTCGTGGTCAACTCTGTTTAAAAGCTCATCTTAATCTTCTTAATCCCTTCACTGACACAGGGAAGTTTTATTATTTTACTCTGGCTATCGCCAGACGATTTTGATCGTCAAAGGGTGAAATCTGGCCGTGAAAAGGTCAATAGATGTTGACTCTCCACCATCAGATCGTATAATCTGTTTTTAAGCCTACGCAATCGCACACAAAAAACCCACGCACAGAAATCATCGTTAAATGATACGTTGACGTTATCAAATATTTCATAACGCACCACTCGGAAGATGGCCCGAGAATACAGGTCGAAAGCTTAGAAATTTAATAAAAACATGGTGTAACCCAGAAATTGTGTTATATTTAAAAAACATTTTGTCTGAAGACAGACTTTGTAAGTCAGGAACGACGGTTGTTTAGCGGACGCAAATGACGCCATCAGGGTTGCTAAGTGTGTTTATCTATTGAACGGGACTGTCTTGGTCACCTAACCCTAACCTAAACAGGTTTATCGCCTAACTTAAACTCTAACCTGATCCACTAAGGCTTTACGCTAACCTGATAAAGGATTTGGCGATGGCACCATTGGCGTCCACCAAACCGCAGTCTAGCCGTAAATCATGACATTGAGTAGGAAAGCAGTAGAAAAGTTTGGAGGTTTGTGAAAAGTTTGTGAAAGCTGAAATAGCTAAAAATGGGCCTGCTAAAATCAAGGGCTTTCTTTAAATTTGTGACAACGCTGGACTTCTCTTAACTCTTTTAGGTCAAAACGCCTCATAAATAGGTGCTCAGGGAACTATGTCAACTTTTGCAATCTTCACCACCTTCCTGTTCGAATTTTAGCTCGAAATGAACTTATTCTTTTTACGGTAAAAACTAGGCCAGAAAAGTGTTTTTTTGTCAGCGCTTTGTAAGGGTTACGGTTACCGTGGTAACAGTGAACGAAAGCTAAGCACGATTTTTCTGGCAATTTTTTTTTCAATTTTCTCTGAGTTGAAAGAGTAAGGAGAAAAATTTATAAATTTTAGGATATATTGACATATATTTTAGATTTATGGACTTTTGGCAATTGGAGAGCTTCCCTCGTACGGTACCTAAATTTAATATATAATTTTTCTTATTTTGCATGCATATAATTAATATTTTGTGGAGAAAACTGTAATGAATAAATAAATAAATAAGTAAATAAATAAATAAATAAATAACCAAGAGAATAGGTTGATTCATTGCAGTTGACCAGAATATGTACTCTTAATAATCTATGAAACTAAGTTCAGAAATTTTTTTCTATCCAGATCGCTGCTTGTGATTAAAAACTTTTGAATTGAATACCGTAAATACACGTGTCTTTCGTCGAAAAGAACAGGTGTAGCTTATACCCGGGATATTAGTGAAAGACATCCTCGAAATTTGCATAATTTGATGGGAATTTCTTTTGGACCCCTTAGTACAACTTTATGGGAATATATTCCAAGAAAATTGTGCAAGCAACGTCGAAATTTGGTTGTTAAAGCCTTGGAGAGCCATAACTATAGTCATTATCTCATTGTTCTTCTATCTTTTAAAGTTATGATGGATTTAAAGTTGGTATTCAAAAATTCTTTTACACATGTTCAAATTCGCTCAAATTTTTACGATTGCTTTTGAGATTGCGTGCAAACTAAGTTTTATTATTGATAAATACAAATTTTGTAAATAAATTATAAATTCGTTAATTTACAATAATTTTACTGAGGCAAGAAATTTAGGTTTTTTTATTAAATACATTTATGCAAATAATATACAATCTTTTTCAAAATTTTGTCCATAGATTCCACAAGAAGAGTTGGCTTTGGACCATTTATACATTTTTTAGATTATAACATATGCAAAACATGTTCTTGTTACTCGAGCTAAAGCGAGAGTCATAGTTTCAGCTGGGTTTTTTTTTTTCGCGCAAGACGTAGTCTCCCACGCGGCCTGTCTGAATTTTGACCAATCATAGGCACATGCGATTAATTGCTGTCATCTCATTGGCACTTTGATCACATTAGTGTCTCATTTCACTTCCGGTACAGCCTTTGGCTTTTCCTTTATTCAGTCGTCCGCCAACTGGCAAGGCGTCATCATGTGCTCTAGCTCTGTGGCTCTAGCGTTCAAACAATCTACGCCAGCTAGCAAGCCGCGACACCCCTTTAGCTCGAGTAAACGCTTAGTAAGCGTCTTGTTGGTGTTGAAATGTTAAGTTTGCCTGTTGATACACATGAGATAGAACCGGTTCCAGACACACTGATTGATTTAATTTTATTTAGGTTCAGAAGACTGTGTACAAATTGATACTCTGATTTACATTTCTTACTTTCATGGTCACCTTTCCACAGAAAGCAATTATTAGTTTTTACTTTAACTGCTCCTTAGATCTACATCAAACAGCATTTGTTTTAAAATTAAAATTTTGTATCCATAATCATCATCTATCATCAAATAACATTTTGATGATATAGCATTGAAATAATTTCCAATCAATAACTACTGTAACTCACCTGAAAACTGGCAAAGTTTCAGAATGTGCCGGATTTAAGCTTGCTTCATAATTTTCCTCATTCACCTGTACATGTTATAGCATTTATGAGATGACCAGTATTGGATTAACAGTAACATATCTTCCGATCAACATACCTGTACCTAGTACAATGATTAATTCTTTGAATGTTTACATTCAAATGGGTATATTATATACAATACTATTTTTGGTACAGTGTATACTATGTAAACTTATTAACAGCTAAACTTTGATCCCATGATGGCTTGCAACTTTATCTGAGCATCAAACACGATGTTGGCTCACATCATGTTAACAACTACAGAAACAGACTACACTTGGTTAGCTCTTTTTACTCAAAAGACATAGAATTGCCTTTTGCATGTATTTTTGTTGTTTGGAATTTGAATTAATTTGGTAAAATCACATCTCTGCCTGCATGCATGAAACTGCTTGTTGGTTTAGTAGTACTAGCTTCTTAGATGATGCCCAAGACACAATACAGAATAAAGAACAAAGAAAAGGAAGACAAGAATTAATGAAAAATCAAGAAAGTTACACATGTAATATTGAGGGTCCATGATATCAATATATCAAATGCTTTTTTGTAAACAAGGGGTATTAGACCAGATTCCATAACCAGCTGACAATTTTAAAAAGTAAAGAATAAAACATAATCCAAAAAAGGTCATCTTGTTAGCTTGATATTCAAGTTATGAAACAAGACTAGACAGAGACAAAGCTGTGGTGACATTTCAACTTTATTACTAAATCATTGCCAAACCAACTGGTGAGCAAACAAACTGCTATCCTAATATACATACACATGCTTAGGATGATATCATCACCTATTAACTAAGAAATTAATCAAAGATGACAGGGGTATTAACTAGAGCCCTTTGGTTATGGCCATCATTTGTTACTATAGATTAGGGCTTTTTTGCACCTGGGTGTTGTTAGGTCTTCATACTCCAAAACCTTAATGAATACTACCAGGAGGTTATTTGATCCTGTGGAATTATTTGATATAGCTCATGGACATTAGACTAATAAGTGAATGCATATATTCTCAAGCTCATAAATTCAGGATTTATTATAGTTTTCTCAGCTTCTGTCAGCATGACATTTGGGGAGGGGAGAAAACAGTCCACAGCTTGCAAATCCCCCTATATTTAGCATTTAGTTCAAGTGCAGTTTAGCTGACCCCCCTGAATTAATTTTGCAACTGTGGGCTCTGATGACTATAACCCCAATCCAGACCATAACCCTAATCTAGTCAGCAATTTGTAGAGCCCCCTAAATTACACTCTAGCCTCAGCATTTTTTACCATTTCATTAGCATTTGAGAGGTGGGTGGCCCATGACCCATCCCTTGATCAAATCATGCAAGGAGCAATTAATGCAAGCTCTGATCTTGAGTGGATGAGTGTAATGTGAACAGGTTTCTGATTATGGCATACTGCATGTGTGTGTTAAATGTGTGCTAGAGATGAGTTAAACACAATACCAGCACTTAGGTCTTAAAGTAATACCGGTAAACCTTTTAACATAAGCATATGTTTAGATTGTCTAATCAAGTTTATATGTATTAAATATTTATATATATATATATATATATATATATATACATATATATACATATATACATATATATATAACTACAGATGGAACCGTTTCGGCCTTTCGGGCCTCATCAGTGTAATGCTGAAGAGTAGGATGAAAGTAACTGCTATTTACAGTCACCTTTGATGCCTCACAAATGTGGGACATCAAAGTCAT
>JBAHVQ010000338.1:315722-333919 GCA_036872915.1 Nanipora kamurai | reverse complement strand
GCATCACAGGTTGAAAGAAACACAAATGTTGTTTGTGTTCGGTGGAATGATAACAAGGTTGTCAGTCTCATCTCATCGTATGTTGGAACACATCCTGTGACGCTGGCCAAACGGTGGGACAAGTGGACATCCAGAGGCCAAAGATAGTTGAGGAATACAAGTTTATGGGGGGCATTGATCTCCTGAACATGTGCACAAACCTTTACAAATACCACATTCGATCAAGAAGATGGTATATGTACATCTTTTTCCATTCCCTAAATATTGCTCTGGTGAATTCCTGGTTTCTGTACAGAAGGTACCATGAGGAAATGGGCACAGACAAGAGAGAAGTACTTTCTATCAGGAAATTTCAGGCTTCCTGTGCTTATTCTTTGACATCAGCTGGCAAAGGAAAGAAGTGCAAACGTGGTTGTCCATCATTGGAAGAGCAGGAAATTTTAGAAATCCAGACATCACAGAAGAAGAAGAGGTATGTTGGTGTTCCAGTTGATGTACAGAAAGATGATTTCAACCATTTTCCTTTCTATGACACAGTGCGTCAACGGTGCAAGCTCTGTCCAAAGAAGAACGCAGCTTTCTCGTACATCAAGTGCATGAAGTGCAATGCACCCCTTTGTTTAAACAAAGATAGAAACTGCTTTGTGAAGTTTCATAAGTAAACTTTAATATTGACTATATCTTTAGTATCAGCTGGTAAACTGTTGTTTTTCCTAAATTTGTAAATTTCACCTTCATTTCAGCATTGATTTTTTATTGAAATAGTGAAAATAGTAATAAAATTACTATGGCAACAATTTTGGTAATAACTTTGCTGATATATTCTTCAACAGCATTATAGAATTACAAGCATTATGAGTATACTTATGGTTACAAATAGTAGTGGTATGTTTATGCCTGGTCTTGTTTTTTTTGTTTTTGTTGTTGCTGTTGTTGTTGTTCGTCGTCTTCTTCTTCTTCTTCTTGTTATTACTGTTACTCGTCAGTAGAAACAAGAATGAAGTTTATGCAAAAGCAGTAAAGTTATTTTATGAAAGCTATAGAAATGGTGCATATTTATTATCAATTGTACACAATATACCTTTTAATGTATTGCCTCGGAAAGTTGACCCCTAAAACCTGTGGTATCATATTTGATACCAACCAGAAAACAATGTTCGATATAGTAATCCTCAGTTCTCTTTTTTTTAGTGTAATTCTAGGACCATTTGCTATTACTTTGCCAAGTCTGGTATTTTTCATTAATGTTTTTCCACCCTCAGGCTTTCTAGGGTTAACCTTTAATTGGCCTTCGCTTAAACGTTGCCGGTAGAAAATAAACTCCCGTAAATTTTGGCGCACTAGAAGTGACTGAAGTAATTTCTAAAGCAGAACCCAGTTCCCCTTAATACGCATCTCAAGCCCGCGCATGAGAGAGGCCTTAAAAGGACTTTTCAAAGTCTACGTTACCAGTATATGTACTAAAGCTATGTTTCTTTTTTAGGTAAATGAAAGGATGGGCACTAGTATTCCAGAAAACGGAGAGGATGATCAATACTATACTGACGACGAGGAATTTGTGCCCAATAACTACACATCTGAGCAGTTGCACGAAGACATTACCATAATGGAAGAAACAAACGCAGAACTGAAAGCAGCTTTCGAATCCTTATTTGCTTTGAAAAGAACGGAACAGAAATAGTCTAAAATGTACTGTACATCTGCAATATATTTGTAGAAAGGGATGTTGTACATATCAGTTCCTGACGATATTTACAGATCAGAAAGTAGATATTCCTTTATAATAGTGTTTAGAGACCGGAAGAAGACTAAACATAATCCTGAAAGAATAATCTTGAAAACTAAAGATATTATTGCATGAAAATCAAGACGCAACAAAAGTTGACTCTGGTATTTCGGCTTTACTTCAAGGACGTCGACAAACCAAATATGTACTTCATGTTGAACACAAACTTGGTTCATGTGGGAGCTTGGTAAATATCAGACGACTAGAGGACGTTCGTCAAGCTCGTTCTCTAAGAAAAACGATTTCTGAGCCCTAGACGGGAATCGAACCCGTAACCTTCTAATGACCGGTGAGACGCTCTAACCATTGAGCCACCACGACTCAGATGGTGAGCTAGGGTGCAGGTTCGTCATATGTACTGCCTAAGTGGAAGTCACGATATGATAATGATGGAAATGTCCACTAGTACGTAAGTGAAGGTTCGTGTCCGCAAGAAGTTTTCGTCTGACTATTTCACAGGTTTCAATAACAGGCACGTTTGTGGCCAGATGAATGTTTTTGATTTCGTTGATAAGTGTAGAAGAGTTTTTAACATTGTGTGGAGTATTTCCTACCAGCGAATTTATAATCTTCGTAAGGTATTGAGCTAAGTTGTAGGTTGGTGAGCCTCTCGAAGCCACAATGGGACGAAGAGGGACTCCAGGTTTATGGATCTTCGGTTGGCCATAGAATTTCGGACATGTAGTTGCTGAAGGATGTAAGCGGCGGTAAAGATTGCTTGGTATGGTGTCTGTTTTGTGGTGCGATAGAAGGTGTTTCGAGACTTTTCGTCCTATACAAGGCGTAGGGTCGCGTTTTAATTTTCTGTAGGTGCTGGAGGAGAGAATTGCGTTCACTTTTGTTCGTAGTCTGTCTGGTCCATGGCTACAGTGGCTTTCCTTTGTCGGCTTTTAAAATGTGAATTGAATCATTTCGCAGCGACTTCATTGCTTCATGTTCTTTCGGATCAAGGTTGCTTTTGGGAAGTTTTGTGCGTCGCAGTGTTTGGGTAATCTGAATGCGGATAACACTACACTCTCTTCTACTCATACCAACGAAATCAAAAACGTTCACCTCGCCTCAAACGACATACTTATCGGCTTTGACGTCTCTTCGTTAGTCTCTTCGTTTGTGAAGAGACCAACTACAAACGATGTGCTACGACATATCGGAGCTCCGCTATGCTTAATGTTTTACAAAAAATATGCTTTTTTTATCCTAAAACCTCAAATCCAACAGAAGAGAACAAATCCGAAAGAAGAAAGATTGCATTATCAATGTAATTATTGGACTGCCAACCTAGGGAACTGGAAGGTTATGGCGGTTAAATTTTAATCTTCGAACCTTTCGAATGAAACACCGTAAAGTTAACCAAAGTACTTGTTCGCACTTTTTCGGTAAAATGCATCGATAAATCCCCGCCATTATAAAAGTGACACATTTCGCCATACAGTAGAAACAATTTTCAAACTTTTAAAAAGTAAGAAAAGATTTAGTATAACTGCATTTTTTCATTCGGAGCTGGATGTTCTTTTTCGCCGACTGAACAAGGCAATTTTCTATTTCAAAAACGAAACGTTATATGTGATTTGTTAAATACGTGTGAAATGAAGGTTCGAATACCTAAAAATACATTAAAGGTTTTTGTCGGAAAACTACCAGACGTGAAGTTAATCCTACATTGTTGGGTTGGCTGAAGGGGCTTCTGGGGGACCATCAAACCTTTGGCTCCACCCTGGAGCCAGCCGTAAAATGTTAATTAAGAAAACGTTATTACCAAGTATGCTTGCGTAAGTGTATTTAGTTAGATGAATTTGATCCGTTCCTTTGTGAACGCAACCCCTCTCGGAACCACTTTTTGGGCCAGTTCAACGTGGAACGGAACGCATGTGTTCCCGTGTAATGGTGCCTCAGATCACATGGGAAGACCGCGGATTTTATTTTTGGATGTATTGGTGATGTGCCTAAAGACGAACGAGAGAGATTTCAGTCCATGCGCAACTATCTGGGTTCCTGAGATTTCAAGGAGTGAGTATAAGTTCTAACTTTCCCGATATTTCAACGAGTGTGTAAATACCAACGCTTCTGAGATTCCAACTAGTGCGTAAATACCGTAAGTAGCATGGTCTTTTCATCGGTATTTTTAAACAAATTACTGGAAGCCTCCCAGCTCCCTGAGCAACAGCAGTGGTTGTGTAGCTCAATCTTTTTTTAAAAATCACTTTGTGTAATGCGCCACGATCGATTAACCCAGAGTTCTAACTGGACTCAGAGGCTAACAGAAAAGATTATATTAGGTAGACCACTCTTCGTCTGGGAATCCCTCTTGAGGATTTGTTCTGTTACTCTCGTATCCAGTTTAGAATTTTGGTATGTCAGTTAATACTGCACATCAACAAACTGCCGACCAAGCATGCAGATGCATCATAGGAGACGTTCCACATATTTGCAATTTAAGAACGCGTTACCTCATTTCATTCTTCCGCAATGTTACGTTTGTTTTCGTCTTGTTCATAAAGTTTCAGTATTACGTTTTAATGGAATAGCAAGGAGAAATTATTCCTCAGGTGGCCATCAGTTGACAGATGTTATATTGTCGAATAATGGTAACGTTAAAGCAAGTTAACTTCGCTCAGGTAACCGAATTCGTCGTCATTTTGGCTTTCACCCAGAAATCAAATTTATTTTGATGCAGTGTTTCTCTAATAAAGTTCATTTTATCAGATGTTCTTGTCATTGCTAATTCTGACTTCATTTCCTTGGTTAATCAAATCTTTAAATTTTCCTCTCATTCTGTTCCCTGCGCTGTACTCCGAAACTCATCTTACTATCCCTGGAGACGAGGAAAAAATGTGTTTTTGAAAATAAAGCGACCATTTACAACGTGTTCGTTTACGAGGTTGACTTAGACGTGGTTTACTACCACCTCATTCATTTCCACATCGGTGGAATTGTCCTCGTTCGATTTTCTATATCTCATACTACAGTTCCTTTTACGTGAGATACATCAGGAGGGATATGTTTGGTAGCAGGAAGGATAAGTTTGACCACCTGGTTGTCCTCTTTCCACCCTTGCCACATACTTAGGTGGTAGCGCATGCTCAGTGTCAACCAAATAAAGTAGAGCAGAACGAGGAAAGCACAAAGTGAGATAAGACCAAAGGCGATAAACAGCTGACCAACTGTAATATAATACCAAGATCCCTCGCCACATAGCGCTACACTTGCCATGGCCAGCGGAGTGAGGACAAGGAAGCATAAAATATCTCCGTACATATAACGACTCTGCTGACTGCTACGAAGAAACCTCAACCACTAACAAACGAAAATTATTAAGTTAAAAAATTACCAAGCAATTCGTTGATTTAATTATACTTTAAAGTATATTGAACAACATGCCTGTTCACTTCACTTCCTTTTCTGTTTTTTCTATCACTTGTTCTCTCTGTTCTCTTTATGGTCTCCTTGCGTCCTCCCTTTCTTTCGTCACCCACCTTTCTTTAGCTTTCTTCCAATTCCTTCATTCCATCTCTCCTTTTCCATTATTATATCTTCCCTTACAGATCTTGTTTTTTTTACCTTTCGGTTTTTTTCCACTCCTTGCATTATATTTCACTTCTTTTCATTTTGTATCGTTTCATACATCTTACCTTCGCTTGCACCTCACCTCTATAAACGGCTTCGCTTTCCTCTTCGTCTGGAAACGTTCATGACAAAGCTCACAGACGTCAGACTTCGAAACACTCAACCATTGCTCCAAACAGCTCACGTGGTATTTCGCAATACTTCCGGTGCAGTTGCATAGCTTCATAAGATTTTCGACATTCTCGCTGTCCTGACAGATTCGGCAAACGGATGAGCAACCATGGTTTGGACTTGAAACCGACTGGTTGCTTTCTAAGCGGTCTGAGGTAGGACGACTTGTGCAGTCACAGCTGGAGATAGTGGCGTTGGGTAGGTGGCTATGGTCCTTGTTGGATCAAGAGACATTTGTCACCAAATGTCCATTCCCGGCAGAGCCATCTGTGGTGAACTCCTGAGAGCCATGTATATGGTTGCGGTTGGTAGTACAGAAATCGACAGAAGAATTGAACAAAATGGATCAGATATGGATCAAATGGACCTTTTGGAAAAGATATCGACCAAAAGTAGGCAGAGGTTTCCTTCAAATTATCTTTCGATTTCTTTATTTTCACGCACAAGCATTACATGACTCTCCGTTTACGAGGAAAGAGACAGAGTTGCGAAAAATCCTGTGAGCTCACCGTTGTATCATGGTAACAAAGGCAGTCGAAGTAAAGCGGCTAAATGGCGCCAAGGTGTTTTTTATGTTTTCAAAAAGGAAGCGAAAACTAACATCGGTCGAGTACTCATGATATTAGCTGGACTTGGATCAAGTCCGTCTCTCCGGATGGTTGGAGTACCCGTCTAAGCGAGCAAGCGAATGGGAAAGAGTTAGGGCAGAGACGGACTTGGTTCACCTGCAGCGTCCCTAAATTTACCAACCTGTTTTTGGGTCGGAAGCGTGTCCTGTGTATGCTGGAGTGTATTTCGCAAGGGGGATCTGTTTCTTTGTTCAATAAAATATACCTCGCTTATGTTAATGCTAATGTAGTTTGCAACAAAGCTCAAAGAGTCGACAAGACTGCCGTGTCTATAGAGATGTCGGTCATCTATTACACAAAAGCTAGAAATTAGATTCGAAATGCTGCACGTGAACCAAGTCTGTCTCTCCTCATGACTTCCGTCGCCCGCTCAAACTGGTCTCTTTATTAACCATTTGGAGAGACGGTCACCTGACCATATTGCTTCAACAATCCCGCAGGGAGGGTGGTTTTCCGAAGCTATTTTGTCAAAGTGAACAAAATTACTTGCATTTGTTTGGACATTTGCGCTGGTAAGTGGCGACTCAGCATTTTAACCTCTCATCCTGGGACATGCTAGATTTTCTCACAGCTACAATTTTATAACTTTGCCTCCCCTTCCCCTCAACCATTTTAGTAGCCACCCAGAATTTGAGTGGTCAGGTGACCAGCTGCAACCAGGGTCTCCCTCTCGACGACGAAAAGGGAGAGCAAGGGATCGAGGTTGGGCCGGAGAACGGGGATAACGTTTACGTGGTTGCATTTTGCTAGTACAAATTTTCCTTTTTGGGCTTTTAATTGCGTTGCAAGTTTGTACCATAGGTAAACTATGGTATATTTTGAACAGCCCAGCCCAGCACGACCAATCGTGTGCAACAGTGGTCTTGTGTAGATGAGTCTTAACCCCTTGGTGCCAGATTCAGTGACCATGGACTGATGGAGACTTCAGTATTTTCCTCTGGCTAATACCTGACGATTTTACTCGTCAAAGGGAAACCCCATTGTTGCCAAGGAGCTAACCTTTTAACGCCCGAATTTGTTTTTCTTTTGTACGGTTTGTTTTTCTCTGTTTTCTCGTTTGTTCTTTGTTTTCTCTTTGTTTTTGTTTTGTTCTTTCTTTGTTTTTGTTGTTTTCTCGTTTGTTCTTTGTTCTCTCTTTGTTTTTGTTTTGTTCTTTCTTTGTTTTTGCTCTGTTTTCTCATTTGTTCTTTGTTCTCTCTTTGTTTTTTTGTTCTTTCTTTGTTTTTGCTGTTTTCTCGTTTGTTCTTTTGTTCTAAGTGTCCTATACATAGGATATCGGGCACTAAAGCCTGGTTCACACATGCGACAGAAGCATAAGGACAAGATCAGCACAGTAACAAAGCAGGACTTCTCCTCGAGACTTGCAAAGTAAACAGTCAATGACCAACCTTGGGTTAAGCCTGGTTCACACATAAGACATAAACATAAGGACAAGATCAGCACAAAAACAAACATGACTTCTTCTCAAGACTTGCGAAGACAAAACAAGAATTTTTCTTTGTTTTGTCTTTTGTTCAGCACTTGGCTTATGCTTGGACTATGATCTTATACTTATGACGATCCTTATGTCGCAGGCTTGACTTCATTCCTTTGTTTTGACTTTTGTTTTGTACTTGTGCTTGTGTTTCTGGTCACGTGTGAACCAAGCCTAAAGGAAAAAATTAGCTCAAGTTATTTCTTTACCTGCACCTTATTTACTGAAGTCTTTTTTCCGCCGATGAGCCGCATTTCGTTTGAATCTGTTGAGCTTTCCACTGTCATGGTTTGGTGGCTAAGATGAATGTCAGCGACTGCACGTTACCCGTCATGCTACGCCATAATCTACCTTATGACGTCATAATTGCACCAACGCATAAACCAGTCGATGTCCGCGCAGACTCGCTTACATGACTCATTCCTCTGAGTGACGGATGAACAGAATAGTCGCAATGAAAAAGGTAACTATTATCTGCGTAGCACATTGTCCTGCAGGACCTGTAATTTGCTTGTGTTCGTTGTTAAATAGTGTGTGCACTGTCGCTTACAGGAGTCAGTTGCTGCTGCCGTTTATTAAATAACAACTTTTACCATCTGCTGTTGTGTAGTTGTACCTCGGCTAGGATAGTATTCTGGTTAACAACCTGCTCAAACATTGGCAAAACGGCACACTAGAAAATTTCGTAATTCCTGATATTGTACTTTTTACCAGTTAGAAATGAACAGATCCAGAAATGTTTACACAAGGCGCGACAGTAGAATGCGACAAAAAAACTTCAGAGCCATTCACAAGACACTAGTCACGACTAACATTTGACGCTATGCAAATCAGCGGTGAAATCACCGCATTTCTACGAGTAAAGCACGTATTCTTGGTTGCCAGTTTTTAAGAAGTATGATCCGGGAGGAACGAATAACGCTTGTTTAGTCCTCCAGGTACCCAGCATTGCTGCCATTTGAAAATTTTATTATTTTACAACGGCGATGGGAAGACGATTCTGTTTGCCAAGGAAAGATGTTTCTACAGCGGAATCGACCATGGATTAATAATGTATTATGCATTCGAACATGCGTGGAAAGAGCGCCATTTTTTGCTGCATTGCACACCTGCGAAAAGTCGCCTTGGCTTGTGGCAATGCAACGCATTTTTCCTGAGTCGAACTATTGATGAACGTTGCACAGTTAACACTCTCATTCTAGTCTGCTTAATTTGCTTGATACACAAAAAATTAAAGAATTTAGAGTGCCGAACGGGGTCAGAGAGGTTTCGGACAGTCGGTTAAGTATGCGCATCTGGTCTTAAGATGCGGCCTTTGCAAGACGTGACCATGGTTTTTACATCTATTATAAAAGCCTTCCATGGAAGCTTAGCCCAGTCTTGTACAAACGTACGTATCAAGCCTGCCGTTACGATTTTGAACGATAAATTGCGTAGTAAATTGCTCAGTAAATTGCCCGTTGGAACAGGGCATTTACTCGCTCCACGTAGGTTACATGTTCGTATTATTTCATACGATTTCACTGTGAAGTAGAATCGCCTCTCGTTGGCGTTTAGTGTTAATGTCACCGCCCACTTGAAAAGCCTGCTGGACAGAATTTCAAGAAGACTCTGTAACGTGACTGGTCATTACTATTTCTCAGCCAATTTCTATCCTTAGCTGGTTCGGTTCACTGCGGCACCGAAACTCTCACGGCTGAAAAATCAGCCTAGTAACCTGTGTTATGTGATCTAATTTTGAGAGCAGGGCAATTAACGCAAGCACCGAAAGCGGGGCAAACAGGAGTTGTAAATAGTTTGAAGATTTGGAACAGGAAGAACACAAAATGGGTGATCTTCATGGCGTTTAAGAATACTGGCTGTTAACACCATCGGAAGTAAAATGTGGGTTAGTCATCGTGAGTGGTCAAGAGATAAAGGAAAAGATCATTATGATCGGAATGGAGTCGAAGTTTGCTTTACTTCGAGTGTCAGCAACAAAAACCTTGCGCGCTTAGTCGCAGATTTATTGGCAACCGTTTTATGGCGTCATTTGCAAGGCCTATACGCAACTTGTCGCTAAAAAAATTGCCTGGTAGAACAACGCGTTTGTTACCACCAAGAGCTGATCTTTAATGCAATTTGGGCCAAATTGTAAGAAGATCCCATCAGCTGGGTAGTGAAATCTAGTTTAGAGCCGCGAGCCAGTGACCGCAAGTGCAAGATAAAGTCAGCCAATGTGGTTCAACTTATAAATGAGTTTTGACGTAAACGTTTGCGTAATGTCAACCAAGATTTGTCTAGCGGAGACCTCCGTTCGGACCACTTCCTCGTGAGCGACAAGGATGGAGGTACATCGTTGTCTGAAGATTCGTAACCAGAAGGAAGTAAAACGGGTGATTCTTCGAGGTGCTTGAGACTACTGGCTGATAAAGCTACGGGAGTAAAATGTGGCTGCAGAGAGCATAATTGAGATACGTTTAAGGGATCCCGACGAAGATCTTTCCGAGTACAATTTGGAGAGTTTATCTCGTCTGGTGATCTGGTATCATCCGAAGTAGACCCCACATAATCTGTTGGTTTATTGGTTTGAAAGGTTTCACAAAAAACGTCCGTTTCTTCTAAGCTTTTGTCCTTTTCCCGGCATTCGTCAATGTCCTTTAAAGACGGCCTAGTCACGTTGTTAACAGCATTTTCAGCCTGGAGTGAATTGACGCGATGTTTCTTGAGCTTCTTGAGCTCGCTTTTAGGTTTAATAGCAACTTCAGACGACGTCCCTTGAAAAGAATTGAAAGAGGTTCAATGTCTAAGTAATGTTTATAAAATGAGTAGCCATTCTGTGTCGAGATATGCAAAAAACGGGGCAAAGACCGAGGTCTGTATGCCACAGTGCAGAACGGACAAGGATTTAGCAAATTACTTCTAAAACTATTATTAATACGCTAATCGATCTGTATCTGATTTACAAGGCGAGCTGCAAGCGAGCCGTAGTAAATCAGATATAGCTCGGACGCGAATGCTTTATCTTACTTATCAAACAGACGCATCTAAATAGCCATGTTTTTAAACTATTTTTCAAGTTGGAGTGATTTTAGCTTAGTAAATTGAGGGCAAAGTTTATGTAAATCATGACGACGTCGTATCCGATTTACAGCTATTGATTAAACATTCATTTCTTTTGAAATTTCTTAATGAATTATTAATGAGTTTGTTAAGTACGGTTATGAATTTATGTCGAGTCAAACAGCATGTCTGTAAATGTGATGCAGAACTAATGTTCCGTATATCAGCTCTGTAACATATTCACAGACACTCACTAAACAATTTCTTTCTTAATTTTCGTCATTAATCATTAATGCCTTTCACTTCGACAGTCTTCCGCATATGACTATAATTACATTGATTTCAGCTAAGTTCTCTTCACTTCACTTCACTTCATTTTAACTTCACTTCAACTTCATTCCAGTTCACTCCCCCGGCCCACTCCACCATCCATTCAATGAATCTGTCTGACAAATTTCTTACCAGGAGGGGTATTCCGATTATTCTTGCGTTGTTTTAAAATCTGATTCAATGGACTCACGCTTTCGGAAGTACGTTCGCGTCTGGACGACAAACGCTTACGTTTCGCAGTAACCGGACTCGTGAAAGCCTCCGACTGTTCTCGACTATCTGAACGAATAGGATCCGCTTTTTGGTCAATCATCTCAAGTTCAGAAAATTGCCCGTCTCTATTATTCATGGTTGAACATCCGCCATTTATTTCGTTCACTGTAGTTCTGGCTGTCTGATCTCCCGTGAAACGACAATTTTGAGATACTTCAAAATTGACGATGAGTTCCGAAGTGAAGTCTTTTTTATGAGTAAATGGTTCAGTATTAAATATCAAGGACCGTTTTCGGCCAAGTCTAGGAGTAGCCCCCACGACATTTTCCGAGTCATCTTCATCATCATCAATGCATTGGTTGGTTGATTTGAGGTCGTCAGTCTGAGCCCCCAGACTAGCGTTCCGGCGATCTGTTCGGGATGTAGGGCTACATTTCTTGGCACTCATTTGTGAGTTCGGGGACATTTTCGTGTCTCGGTGTTCTTTCACTGGAGTGGGGCGGTGGGTAGGAGAGGTACCTGTTCTTTTAGAACAGCATTTCGCGCATTTTAAGTGCGTAGATTTAATTGGGGTAAGAGGTATAGTAATACCAAATGTCTGTGTAGAGGCTGGGGATAGCTTAGGGGTAATCGGTCGCGACTTGAACAAGGTTGGTGACGTTGAAGAAGACTTTGGGCTGATAAGAGAAATCTTGGACTGAGAAGACGACGACTTGGATGCAACGGGAGAGGACCTGGACAGTGAAGGCGATGAGACAGAACGGTGTGAAAATGTTGTTGTGGACTGGATCAAAGATGATTTGATTGGGATGGTGGGTGGATCTAGCGGGGATCTAAATGAACCAGTTGCTTGGTATGTTGTTTCTCCAGCGCCAGTGAATACTTCAGTAAATGGCTGATCAACACAATCGTTGATAGCAGCCGAAAAAGATGCCTCCATTAAACTCAGAGATCGTCTAAATCGTTTCCTGGAATTTGGTCCACCGTCCACAGCAAACTTTTCAGTTATACTGGAAGATCGGGTAAGTCGTCCAATGCTTTTGCCGTCCGGCGCTTTTTTTAACGTATCTTCGGCTTTGCCGTCCGAGATGGTCGTATCATTGTCGCTTTTCTCAGCTGCACTCGAAGCAGTTGCAGTGGAGACAGTGGTGGCGGTGGACGATTTAGTAGCGAGAGAAGTTATAGCAGACGAAGAGTAAAATGTCGCCGCTCTTCTGCGCGGACTTTTCCGAGGAAAGGGTCGAACTAAGAAAACGAGGGGGAAAGAATAAAACATTTCACTCAAATCAGGATAGAAGTAAATCACAGTGTTTCACACATTAAAAAAAACATTCTCACCTTCTTGTTCCTTTAACGGAGTATCTCCAACTACCGTCACATTGGTGACGGTCCTTGATCGACGTCTGAAATACAGAAATGTTAATATGTTATTTACCATTATTTTTCTATAATTGATTAATTACAATATAATCGCAGTTAATAATTAATATCATAATTGTTTAATGTTATAATTAATATATAATCCTATAATAATTCATTAATTACAATATAATCATAATTAAAGTTATAATTAATCATAATTATTTATGATATAATTATAATTTATTTATCGTTACTTTTCCATACGAACCGACCAAAAACGCTAATAAAATATTCATTTTCATATTCTGGGTTGCTGTAAACTACTTGGCAAGCTAAAGTCAAATTCAACGCTCTTTGTTAATGAGGGGAAAAAAACAGTATATAATTTCCGTTTATTTTTCATCACTATTTAGTTAGAAAGACATTTAAATGTTTTGAGTTTTTTGAATAAGTAAATAAAGTAATAAAAACATAAGTAATCCGAACTAACACAGATAATGAAGTAACACAGGATAAAAAACTAATGATCGAGTTTTGGCGCGAATTCCATTGACCGTGGTCAGATATCGTGAAATATCGCCGCTGCTATTGCCAATCAAACTTCGAGAATCCAGGATTCCACCCGCTCACAATGAATAAAAAAGTCGGAGTACCACAGTTACGCATCAACAATTACAAACTGTTCAACAGGCTGTAGCTTGAACGAATGAAGGAACGAACGGACGGACCAAACCAATAAAAATACACAAAAAGTTGAAAGGTTTGTAGATTGCCGAATTTATGGTAAAGAATTCTAACGTTTCGAGCTATGGTCCTTCGTCAGAGAGTGAAACGAGTTCTAAATGAGGAATGACAACTAGACTCGGTTTTATAATAAAAGTAAACATGTGACGAAAATTAACCAATTAAATGTGAGAAATAAAAACAAATCAACGACCTAGCAACGACAAGGAAGTCACTTGTTATTTTTAACGGCTTTAACTCGTTTCACTCTCTGACAAAAGGCCATAGCTCGAAACGTTAGAATTCTTTATCATAAATTCGGCAGTCCACAAACCTTTCAACTTTTTGTGCTGTTTCATACTGCCTGCGCAGCATCCCATTTTTATATCATTGTCTCAATAAAAATACATTTCAACCAATAAGCGAAATCACGACTCATCAGTCATCCCGAGGAACAAAGCTCATTACCTGGCCCACGCCTGTCGACGCAACATGCGTTCAGAAACCTGTTTACAAACCGGCGTATCAGCGACTTTCTTGGAGTGAGAAATACCTTGAAAACAGGAAGTACAATTAGCCGTTGGTAAACGTGGTAGTTCGGGGTATGTGGAAGGTCTCATTTCCATACATTAAGCCAACTTTTATTTAGAATCACTCCCAAAATACTGGATCTTTTGAGAAGATATGACAAACTTTTGCATGTTGTCTGTGTGCACCAAGCTCCCACAAGCACAAAAAAATTGGACAATAATAATTATTTCACGATAGGCATTCCTATCTTGATATGACTCGGTATATTTGCCTCATCCGTATCGTGATATAAGTGTATCATACACCTCGACCTTGGATGACAACTTGTATACATCTAAACAAGTTGTCACCCACAGACTGGGTATATAACTTACACTCATTTTCCAGGGATTAGACCTTGAAAACGTCTGGCCCACAACTCACCTGCGATGGAATGACGTCTAGTAAGCTTATCTCTCTGTGGCTTTGCTAAATTAGTTTTATCTTGCTTCCGGGGAGAAGTTCGCCGTATCTTGCCCTCTCCACCTCGCATGAACAAATTTCGTCGAACTTTTTTAACAGGAGTTGCAGGTGCCTTTGTACTCGTAGCTTGAATGTAAAGAGATCAGAGAAGTTTCTACGTTATGTTCGAACGCAACAAGGAGGTCAAAGTGGAGAGGCCTCTGATGACTCCTTCGATCGGTTCTAAAGTGGTATTTTTGGCCTTCACTTTTTCTCACGAAAGCGGTAGAGCGATGTGAAGAGTGAACACCAAGTCAAGTTTGTGTGCGGGGTAATTTTCTACTAGTGAATAAAAGTTGTGCCAATCCAAGGGTTGATCAAAAAAGAATCACGCGCAAGGTATTTTTAAAAAAAGCAGTTCACTGCAATATTAAAATCAACAGAAGACAACGGAGCTTCGCAGGATATAAAGCTTTTGTGACCGAGCGAGCAGTTATTCTCGTGTATTCAGCGCGAAAACAGACAGACAGACAGATAAACAGGCTGACAGAAAAAATAAAGACGAGAAAAATAGACAAAGTGGTAAACAAATAAAAAAGAGACGGACAACTAGATGCACTGACTGGCATCCATTCTGACTGGCATCCATAGATACAGGCGAATGGACTCGTGCAGTGACAAATATATATTTGAGAGTGTGCGTTGAGCACGCGGGGAGGCTTAAGTGTTCGGGTATTCTTACCCACACTCGTGCTTCGTTTTCTTGAGCTTCTTGTTTGCCGCCTGTCCTTCTCCTGGTGTTTTGCAGGCTTGCCTTTCACATGGACCACGATCTCGCGGCGTTTAGCAGGAACATCCATTACGCTATGTCGACGAACCACGGAACGACTGTTCCTGAAAACAATAATGACGTCACTCCAAATTAGACTTTAGTTTCCTGTCCACTGCTCGCGTCTACTAAAAGAGGCCGCGTGATTTGTCCGTTATTGTAGTTCCGTGTCCGTTATTGTAGTTCCGTATCCATTATTGTAATTCAAAAGAATGAGGTTGAGGCTGCGTGTGTATGATGCATTGTTGTATTTATGCAATTGGTCTACGACGAAGAGTTTTGGCTCGAAACGCCAGTCTCTTTTCATTTCATTTAGCAGTCTAATTTCATTTTTGCTAGTGTTAAAGTTATTAGATTATATGAGATCAGCATCAGCAGTAGCGGAAGAAATTTTTAAGAAGTATATAAAAAATCAAGTGTAAGGAAAACACATGTTAAAAGTTAACTGTATTTTTAAGTGAAAGAGGGTGATTTCAGGTTTGTAAACTAAGAAAAATTTATCAACCCTAGGGAATTCAATCTGTAACCTGATTGCCGTTGAGATGTTGTAACCATTGATCAACATGGGTTTTTGGTTGTTTCATGAATTCACACTGCCACGAATCAATTTTAATGGCATTTTAGGCAGATTATTTTTGCATCCTTTTCTTTGAATTGCACCTATAACGACGTTATGAATTGAGGAGACAAACAGAAAAGATAATACGTACTTCGTTTCTTCGACACTTTCTGATTTGCTCGACGCTGGAGAAACTTTACGAGATTTCAGAGGAGTATCTTCCTCGCTGGATATTTGAGAGGGAGACAAGATTTCCTTGGGGGGTCTTTGCATTAACCCGTCATAAACGTGACAGAGAAGATTCGAAAGATTGCCGGCATACCTAAAGGAAAAATTAACTTTACTGCAAAAATCTGTTTCGACAACCTTTCCTACTATTTTCCTACGTTATTTTTATTGAACTATTTCTATCGATACTATGATTACATGTTTTAATTGTGATAATCGTGAAAGTATGGCAAAGTCTCAACGCAACAGTTACTATGGTTTCACAATTACTCCATATTCCCGCGTTAGTAGTAATTGGAGATTTGCTTTGGCAAATCCCTAAAAAATTTGGTAAATAACGCAAAAAGAATGTGTGTAACAAGATATCGAATTTTAAAAAAATTTTCATATGACGGAATCTTTTAAAATCCACCACGTTAATTGCGAAAATATCTGTCTTGACAACCTCCGCCAATGTTATCCTACAGTGAAATGTAATCTCGTAGCAATTTAAAACAAAATTCACGAAACAAAGCCGAAAAAGTATCTTAATTGAAATAATCGTGAAAGTATGCCGGCGTTCCATCACTATTGTTACAATGTTACTATAGAAATCTGAACAATTTCACAAATATCTCGTAGACCTCTGTCATACTGGCTGCCGTTTTAAATATTCTTTTATATGCATCTAAATTAGCCTTTCTGGTCTCGTTAGGAAGAAAAGATTCTTTTGAATTTGAGACACAGGAACGAGGCGAGAAAGACTTATTTAGATGCACATAAAAGAATATTAAATTGGTCGCCATTATGAAAGAGATGTATGTTTATCACACTTCTCCTATAGTTAGATAATTATACGTTGTACCGAACTTAAAACTATTTTAAAGATAGAAATGGCCGTAAATGAAAACCACACAGATTTTTTTGCAACCTGTTTTAATAGAAACTGTAGGGAGCCATCTCGAACTACTACCATTACTACCATTACTACCATTACTACCATTACTTATTACTCTCAACCAAACCTTGTTATTACACTGTTCTTCAAAAAGGAACTTAAGTAAGTCGGATCCTTTTGAAATGAAATAGCGCGAAGCATCACCGTTATCTGTAAAACAATAAAGATTGTCATGAATAATGTGTAGAGCTACACTGGCTTATTTTAGTGTGAATTTTTATATTAAGATGTATGTGATAAAAGTGTTAAGTTGAAATGGAATAACCACATAGAGTGTTTATCTCTCTTAAATTATAATCAATCCACAAATTATAATTCAAACAAAATGAAAAGCCGAAGAGCCACAATGCGAAATGATCAGTCAATAAGTCAAAATAATACAAACAAACTGACAAAAACCCAAACGTTATATGAGGCAATAGCAATGAAGGGAACTCACTTTGGAAATGTTATTGGTCTCAAGTGTGTTTTAAAAAGCCCATGACTGGCAAATGATATTTCTGAAGTATAAGGAAGAGTCATACCATCCCCCGACCAACCCTCGGGGCAAGCACTGGTACCCAGCCAACTCCACCCAAATTCACTCTTGATTCTAATGAGTTCTTTTCCCTTTAATAATCAATCAGATATTTGACGAAATTCAATTAACTTCACATAATTAGCTTCAATTTCACCCTTGTACCTCTCCAGCTAAGCTTTCCTCATCCAATCCTCCAATTTTATCGGCCAATTCCAAACGAAGAAACACCTGCAATTTATATCTAATGGAAAGATAAAATAATTTGTATTACCGAATACTGCTCATGAAGCCTTTCTAGTTGACAGTGACCACCACAAACTGTCAAGTATTCCACGTTTTACCTATTCGCTAACGCGTTTTTAGAGAACAAAATAAATCAATCAAGCAGATATTTTACTTATAAACAGCAAAATGCATGTATATTAGTATATATATATTATTCTGGATGTAAGATACAATATCTTGCCCACGTTTCATTACTTGTTCGAACAGACGTAGTTAAAGATTTGTAGATCCTCGAGGATCTTGAGAATTTTGCTGGCGAAGATGTATCGTAATTTCTAAAGCCATGTTTTTCTCTGAAATTTATTATTATATTTATTCTCACTTCACATTTCATGAAGGTGTTCTTATATTAATCAATTAATGTCGGAAAAAATCGTGTTTCTCGGAAAAATGGTGCTCTTGGCCACCCCTAAAATATCGGAGCCACGTCGTCCTTGTTTGAGAGGTACTTACTCTTGCGCTATTTTTTCTTTGTTTGTGGTATCACCACGTGCCTCAAACATTTCACGTAGACTTTCGTTGTCGCGAAGCACGGAAGATTTTAAAACAGCCATAACGTGGTCCTAAGTGTAA